>VXBW01000693.1:3236170-3264516 GCA_013400375.1 Thinocorus orbignyianus | reverse complement strand
AAATCTAAAACCCCCGCCCCCCCCCCTCCCCCCAACCCAATACCGTGTGTAACTCTGACAGTCATAGGGAGCATGTTTCATGGGAGTGGAATTTCATATTAAAAGTAATAGGGGTTTTCTGGGTCTTTTTTATTTATTTTTTTTTTAAACTCTTTATTCCTCTCTGCCTTCTCTGTACCACTAGAAATCTTCCTCTTAACTCATGTACTCAGCAGAAGGAATTGACTTCTCCCAGATATTTTTCTTCTTGCTTGAAAAATAGCCGGCAATCATTTGGTGGGACACATGCTCAGTCTGGGCTCCTCTTAGTTCACTCCATGAGGTTGCTGTCAACCTGTCTGTAGCTCAAAACAGTTTTCTCTACTGTCTGTCCACTTTAAAAAAGCAATCAAAGTGAGTTTGCCGTGGCAAGCTGCCAGTCACCCACCTGCCTGCTATCAATCCCCCTCCTCAATGGGATGGGAGAGAAATACAAACTTTGAGGCTTCAAGAAAAGAATTTCAAGGAAGACTGTTGGAATTCTTAAATATGCTTTATTTTATGGAGTAACAGCTATGTTAAAGAGGTTACCTGGACTTCGTAGTCATAGGAGTCTAAACCATTATTTCCCCTACAAGAGACAGGGAATGAATTGTCTACTTTGCATAAAAATAGACATGGAAATAAACGTGAACTTCCAACTTCAAGAAAACAAAAAGCAGCACAGTCCCAGCCTCTTCATTGCTGAATGGTTTTGAATGAGTACCACCCCCTTGTGTCTTCTATTTAACCTGCCTAGAAATTCACCTTGTCATTACTGCTGCAGCAATCTGCATGAGGTAATAAAACCCATTGATTCAAGGAAGTTGTGTATTCTCTTTAGAAGAAATAAAGCAAATCAAGGTAAAGAATAATAACAGCTATACTTCTTTGTAGAAAAGAAAACTTTTTTAACATCTCCCAATCTCTGTAGTGTACCAGGATCTGCTCACCTATAAAGTACATATATTTATATGTATCTATGTAATGCACATACATGTCTGTCTGTGTTATAACTCCCTGAGTTCTGATTGTCTGAAAGAGTAGGGAAAAATCTTATGAGTAGTATCAAGACTTGATGCCTACTTCTTGTAAGTCACATTGCATAAGCCTCTGTGTATTAATTAATAATGCACTTTCATCAGAGTACAGGGATTTGTTAATAACCAAATACTGGTTATTTTATTTTTTCCCCGCAGTGGTAGCTGCCCCCAAGACTCTGTTTCTGAACTCTCCATCTCACATCTTGTCTCTCTTTCTGTATCCTGATCTCATTTTATCACTCTACCCTAGTCTAAAAATAAAACATGATTTAATTTTGAAAAGAATGATAGTTTTTTAAGGAGGGAAGTGTGGCTAAACCTTCTTTATCTTATCTAACCTTGTTATGCACACATCATTGATATCTGAGATACTTTCTTAGGAGACTGTAGGGAAGACAGGTATGGCCAAATACTCAGGGTAAGGGGATAGACAGAATACATGCTTCACAGGAGTGATCACCAGTGAGGTGATATATTTTATGAATGTAGTTGGATAGGAGTTTCTGGGATCAAAAACAACAATAAGTAAAATTCAGTCTTGCACAGATGACCCACATTTGTCTGCTCTATACTTCCACGTTCAAAGTTGAGCTGTAAGTGGGGCACAGTTACTAGTCCCTAAAAAGCCGACTGTCATTTGAAATGCTTTGAACTCTGAATTTCAAGATGCTTGAGACTCTGAGACTGTAAGTATATGACAGAAACTCCAGCACCCTATTTTATCATGATTTGTATTTCACAGATGCTATTTTATTCTTCTGTGTTCTCATAAGCAGTCGTTTTAAAATAAGAGGATTTTTTCTATTTGATTGAAAGAAAGGAAAACCGGTATTTGTAAATATAAAGAAAGCAAATAATTTGTAAGACATTTACCAAAAGACATGGGTATGTGTTTTGTTTTAACTTTTTCTCGATTTCTTTCAGAGTAAGCAACAACTTCCCTGTCTGTAGCTCAAGATAAATATTTTAAGAACAAAATTAACAGTAACATAAAATTGAATAATCTTGCAATCCTAGTTTGGTTGTCGAATGTTGCTGTCCAAAGAGCTTATTTCAAAACCAGCATGATAAAAATAGGTTATTTTGGATTGATTCTTGTATTACTAAGCTTTATAGCCAAAAAAAAAAAAAAAAAGAAAAAGACAAGCACACGGAGGATGGATAAAACTGTCTGGTTTGGCGTATAATGTTGTCCGTGGTTTGTGGTAACTTCCTTCTTGATCATTCAAGGCATGTTGTTCCTAGACAGTATATTAGAATCTCTGTTTTGTTTGACAACTGAATTTCGTCTTTCCTGAGTTAATTAATTTTGACTGTTCTCATGATGATGATCAGTTTTGCCTATTCTAATTTTTGTTAGCTGCATCTTACTTTTCAACATCCTGTATAGGATCAACATTTTAACATCCCCAAACCATCTTGAGTTATGTGGTTTAAGAATAATAAAAACTTTTGCTAATATGTGGGAAAGAAGAAGGAAAACACTGCAATTATGGACTAAGATTTTTTTTCCACCTGATGAAAGAGGATGACAGTGAAGTAGTAAGACTTGTCTTGGAAGACAGATCCACTTACCTACATAATCAGGAAGGAACTACACAGTGTATTACTGGCTCCCCAGGGATATTCCTGCAATTTTGAGTGCTATAGCATATACAGAAGATACTGATATGGTTGCATACATGCAGTGGAATAGATAATATGTGTGCAGTTTTTGGGAAGCAACAGAAATGCTGTGAAAACCACTATGCGGCAGGAGTAACCTGGAAGAAATGACACCATTGTGTGCAACAGCTTCTCTCAAGCTCTTTTGTTCCACATGCCAAGCCCACCTGACATCCAGAGTAGAAGAGCTGTGTTTGACAGGTGCCAGGGAATATGTACCCCTCTCCCATGTATTCCTTGCACCATTGTGCCAGCTGTGTTATCTGACCTGTTGCGAGTGTTTTGCATGTCCTATGACTTGTTAGAGGGAATGATTGCATAGCAGTGAGTGAAGGGCTCAGTGACTGGAGAATGCTGTTGCTTTCTATTACATCCATCCCTACTGTGACATATATTGGAGAGTTTAGGGTAAAAAAATAAAATAAAAAACCTGATGCTAATGAATTATCAAACAAATTATCAAAGTAATATTTTTCAGCCTATGTTCTAATCAGTTTATTCATAGAAAGCTTGGAATTTTATTTGTATGGGTGATCTAACTCCTCTTCTTCATCTAAAAATGGTGTTTGTACAGCCATACTGTATTGGTGGATGTTTGATGTGAGGATGCGAATAAAACCATACTTTTGTGAACTGATACAAGTTAAAATAAGACAAAAACTTAACCAAAGCTTTGTTTTCAGTGTATCTCTGAATGTAGACATTGAGAATGATCCTGCTACCACTAATACAAGGCAGCAACTTTTTATAGACAAGTAACTTCAGAAATTATAACTGTGCCTAAAATGACAAATGCAGTGACTGTTTAGATGCCCAAGGACATCCCTCCCCATCTCTGCCTGTTGCTTCAGAAGAGCAGGAATTCAGGCTGTGTGTTGCAAACTCTCCTATGTATGCTTGGGATTTTGCAGCGGCACCTGACACTTGTCGGTGCAGACGCAGTAAGTACCTGAATCACTCCCTTGGTATCAGATTCAGTGTCGTGTTTCTAGTTCCAAATCAATAAAGCAAGAGTTTATTTACAATGTAGTGCCCTCAGCTCTCTTTTCAGCTGGGGAATCTCTTGTATTTTATTATCTTTACAAACTGTTATATAATCACCATAAAAAAAAAAAAAAAAAAAAAAAAAAAAAAAGGGGGGTTTTCCTTTTTTTTTTTTTTATTTTTATTAAAAAAAAAAAAAAAAAAAAAAAAAAAAAGGTGTGTTTCCCCCTTTCTTTTTTTACATTTAAAGTAAAAAAAAAAAAAAAAAAAAAAAAAGAAGAAAAAGTTAAATTAAATGGTATCTGATGGGAAGAACAGACAGTTGGATGGTGCTATGCCTTAAACAGACCTGACTGTCTGTAAAATTTCCGTGGCAGATGTTTAGTGACTCTCTTTCATTGAATTTATGCATCTGATGCTGAACATCTACATACAAATGAATCTCCCACAGAATTAAACTGAAAGTTATTGTTGATAGCAGCATGGCAGAGTAGGTTTTGGTGGATGATCAAAATTAAGAAGGCTAAATTAAAGAGCAAACCACAAAGCTAAACGAATCTTCATAAGCTCCTTTCCAGTGACTCCTGCCTTTTCTAATATATTTGTGTCTTTTTTTATGAGCCTATTGTTCACCCCCTGTATTTTTCCATTTGCTTCCTCCATACATATGCACTTTCTATGATTGTTCTATCCTGAAACATTTCTGAGAGTCTGTAACCATTTGTCTCTGTTGTGGGTAGTTTAATGATGATGAGACGATGATTAACTATTTCCTATGGCTGATGTTACCAATTGTGTTTCTTACAAATACTACATTGTTTGGTGTAATCTAACTAGCTAAATTATTTGAAGAAAACTGTTACGTCTTCTTCCTACGAAGAACACACCGGGTTTTAGAACTGGGTGACTGCTTTGTCCATGACAAATTTTTTCACCTCATGTTTTTCTCTCTGTCTGTCAATTAGATACGGTTTCTATGGTTATAGAAATTAAGCACATTATGCAGAATGTCAATATATTATTACTTGCACTTCTATGGAATAAGTAACATTTTTTAAATCATGAATCTTTCTTATTGTGATTTCTTATTAATCTTTACACTTCATGTTTCTCTGTCTTACTTGCAAATATCTTGGACCAAGGCGCAGTGAGTTCAATGTAGGCCTTTAGTTGGGCTCTAGAGTATTTACTTTTGGAAGAAACTTGCTTAACTCATAGTAGCAAAAATTTGCTAATAATGTAACAGTGACCATACAGCTTACAATTTGTTTCTGTCATCTGGCAAGGAAACTGTTTGAGGAAAAGCAATTAAAATATCACTGCCCACAAACTGCTCAGAAATGCAAACAAGATCACTCTGGAATATCTCTACCTCTATTAAGTGCCAAATTTAAATTGCTACTAACATGAGCAGACCATTGCTAGATATTTACTGACCCACACAGAGCTGGACTGCAGCTTCGTTACCTTGCACAAGACCACACCAGGCTTATAATGACCTGCAGAAACATAAATTAGACTTTTACAGACTGAAAGAGGAAACAAAATTTCTATGGATTGAGTTACTGATTTTCCAGAAGTGTTACTGGGATGTGTAATCAGTGCAGTTTTATTGATCCCCTGTCTGCCCCCCTGTCCTGATTCACCACGTTTTATTGTCCTATAGTTCTGTGATAATTCATACACAGGCAAAAGGGATAGCTTTCAATTAAAACTCCTTTCTTGAACACCAAGGAGATAGTGTTTTAAGATGTTTAGCCAGGAGAGATGCATGAGAGATGAAGAAAAGGGAGGAGTAGAAATTGGCTCAAAATATCCAGGTTAAGCAGTCTATTTTGCAGAATCAAATTAATGATTGTTGGTAGTGGTAGTATTTATTAATGATACAGGGATCTTTGCTTTGGGGTATGTATTCGATAAATACCAATAACACAAAATATATAATAGTATATATAAAGAAGTATAAATTGAGAAGACAGAGTGGGAGAGAAAACAGTGGTAGACAGAAGCAAGGTAACCCATTAGAAAATTAGCATTTAAAATGTAAAGCCAGAGTTAAAGTCAGGTCTTCTAGCTTCTAGTCCCCAGTGTCATAGCTGCTGAAATTCCTGTTTTAACTCGTGTTGAGTTTAACAGTATTCCAAAGAACAAGAACTTTTAGAGAGAAGGTAGTCCATTAATAACAGATGAGGAGATGAGATCAGATATTTTTTTAAAAATTGCTGAATTACTAAATCTATTTTAAACTTGATCATCTAACTAGAGAGGTGAAAAAAAAGTTGTGAGGAAAGTATAAATAATGAGCATAAGAGTATCTCTGTTTGTAAAATGCAATAAACCAACAGCCTGAAAAACAATTTTACATGCAATATATAGGTTTATGACTTTGTGCACAAATAGGCAGCAATGGTGTAAGTAATTTACTGTATTAAGTAATAGGAACTAATCATTAAAACTATGACATATTAATATCAGGTTGTCAGAAGATTTCCTCTTCCCTAGAGAGACATCCTGACACATTAAAGAAATTCACCACTTCCCATATTTAACTCTGTGGAAATGGGGAGACAAAAATCCTGCAATGACTTCAAAAAGGATGAAAAGCAATTGAGTAATACACTGTATTAGGAGTTACAAAAAAGAAAAAAAGGTAGGTAAAATATACTCTAATTCAATACAGAAAAACCTAAGTAAAAATACAATTTAAACTGTTTAAACGAAAGATTACTAATACCTGCCTGTTCTTTGCTGCTAGATCAGTGTTATCCCTCTCGCTTGGTGTGTTGGAGGCTCCTTCTATGGGCTTTCTCACCCCATCCTGCTCCCTCTTCGCTGCTCCCAGCCATGGGCCCCTGCCTGGGGCCATCATCCCTTGTTGGCAGTGCTCACAGCTCGTTCCCCCAGTCACTGATTTCTGTTGGATGTTGACATCCAGAGTGGCTCTTACAAACCAATGTGGAAGGGAGTCTTGGCTCCTCATAAGCAGGTTACTGGTGGCTGGCAGAGGTGTTTTGTCTGTTCAGGTTTGTCCCTGAGGTTTGGAAGTGTGGAACATGCAGCTTATTTCAGTAATACCAAGACAAAAGTAGTAAGAGGTTTTTATCATCATATTTGATGAAATAGGTTTTGGCATAGCGTACTACTTCAGCTTTTATTATTTATGTGATTTTTATCTTGTCAGGCTCGATCTGTGGTATGTTTAATCTTTAATGGATTTAATGCTGCCTGAGAGGTGGTGGGAATACTATGTAAAAAGGAGAAAATTATGTAGCTGTTGTTACTTCCTGTAACAATGATGTATTCAGGGGATAGCATTTAGCTATTCTAACAAATGGTTTACAGCTCAGGGAGGATGTTAAAATCGGGTGTGAGATGTCGTACTTCTGCCCTGGACTTGTGGTTAGACTAGATTCTGGGTGAATCAAAATCTCCAATCTGATCTTACAGAGGAAAGGCGTAGTTGTAGTCCTTTGTAGTTCATGTGCAGGGATTTTTCCATGCTGTAATGCGTAGTATGTAAATTATTTCAGAAGAGAAAGAGAGAGGTCTGTCCATATCTTTTCCGCCTGTCTGCTGACAGCTTTGGGAGGGAGAGGCTGCACTGTTCATGCTTTGTCTGCCTGCATGCGGTACAGCAGTTCTGAAAGCACGGACTCAAAATTTTAAGCATGCACCACACTAAAAAATGTATATGACTGCTGCTTTTAAAAAAACCTGACCTTGATTCTACTCCCGGTGGCTACATTGGTAGAATTTACACAGGTTAAATAGCGGTTTCCTCTGTGACTGGCCACAAAGAAATTAGCTGGTTTCTTCTTTCATTTGAATTTGAGGCATAATAGGTTTTGCAAATTAGTATTTATCCAACAAGCTGGCCTGACCACATGGATGGGATTGTTATCTCTACTGTATGTTCCTGATAGTTTTTTCTATGACTGTGCAAGACTCTGTGCTGGGTATGTTCTCTAAAGCTCTTAATTTGCATGTGTTTTGGTTTATATTCTGGCACTAAATGTTTACTTGCAGAGAAAAGTTAAAACTAGCTGTTGAAAGTTCATTAAATAGGTGTATTTAGAAGAAAGGAAAGAAAGTGTTTTATTTCTCTACTTGGAAAATATCAGTTGTTGTGCTAACAATTGTTAACTTCAGTAGATAGCTATGTAGTATTTACTTTTTATAAATCCTGTTTTTATGTGGCCATTAACTGAATGACTATAATAGAGGTTTTGTTAGAAGCAGTTGATTTCACTAAAGCCAGACTTCAACCTATTTGCCTGAGCTGTGTAATTTTAACCATTAGACTAGCAATGACAGCCTTCACTAAGCCTCTACTCAAATAACCGGCAAACTTGCTTGAATAATTTTGTTTGCTTCTTTTTTAGCAACTGAATACCTAATGCTGAAACCTGGACTACTGAGTGTCCCGAGGCTGTGCTGAGCAGTCTCTGTCTAGAATTAGAATCATAGTCTCACAATTCAAGTTGTTTTGTTGTTTAGGTTTTTTGGCTTTTTTTTTTTCTTTTTTTTTTTTTTCTTTTTTCCTCAATGTTATGTTTTGCTATAATGCAAAGTTCTCTTTAAGTTCCAGGTGGAATCATTGATTGTAACTTGTTCTCAGTATCTGCTTTTCCATTGTGAGAGAAAAAACAAACAAACAAACAAACAAACAAACAAACAAAAACCTTTCATGTATTAAATGGTCTTTCAAATAAAAATAATTAAAATCTCTGAATTTTAATCGATTAATAAACACTGGCTTTATTTAGGAAGTAATAGAGGATATATAAGAAAGAAGGAAGATAGCTACCTGCCTGTTGCTTTTTCTTCCTTGAGAGCTAAGGGACACAAGTTTCAAGGTCCATAAGAGCTCAAGTATAACTTAAATAGTTTGTGCACCAGTTTTATTCAGCATTTATGCAAAAATCAGCTTGTGCTTGAAGTTAAGCAGTTCTTCTGTTCAAGTGACTGGTAGATTATATGCAGAATTACAAACCTCAGAACTTTTGGAGCTACTGAAATCAGTGGGGAAATGTTCACCTCATTACAGCCAGGACTCCTTAGGTGATTATGTCTGATCCATAAATGAGTACAGATCAGAGTGAAAGTGAAAGGGATGTTCCTTCAATGTGTTATCAGACCAAGAGCAGAAATAATTTCCATGCGTTTTTTTTTCTTACTGTTTTTGCAGTGAGAAGGTAGCAAATACTAACTTTGCCTTATTCTTTCACGGCCATATTAACATAATGTAGGTAAATTAACTAAAATTATTCATCTAAGGAAGCGCTATACCATACATTCAGGAGCTCAAATCTGTTTACCTAATGATACTTAATGAAGTGTTGGTATATCTCAAATGGTCCCACAAATGATTTTAAAGAAATTTTCATATTTAGTCAAAGAAACTTCCAATGATTTTCACTATGGCATAAACCCCTTAATCATTTAGCCATAGCAGTGCTTCAAATCTCTCATAATTTTTTCAGCTATTTATCCTGATGCACATAATAATATATAATTTGTTAATTAGAGGAAGAAGATTGCAGTGCTTTGTCAGGCAAGGCCAAAAAGGGATTCTGTCCATAAAAAAAGTCACAAAGATAACAAAGACAGTTCTTGAAGGAGGGAATAAAACATAAAGAAGGCAATCAGTTACAAGGCTGGGAATTTACATCTAGTCATGGTTTACTACAAAAGATTAAAATGACTGCAGAATCATGGCAAATGCATGCAAATTCAGGGGAAAATCCTAATAGGTTTCAAAAAATTTAATAGAAATCCCTTTTCACAGCAGCTTTAATATGTTCCCATGATAAACAATCTTCTTCAAGAATTGTCCTTAGTATATAATCTGCCTCAAGAGGAAATAGTAGGAATTCCTTACCCATTACTTCAGAGTGATGTTAAATCGAAGGACGAGATGTCTTGAAAGACTACCAGAAGACCTGTTAATAAAGCCAGAATGTATAGAAAGGGAGGCAAGTAATGAAACATCTTAAAAGTGTAACAGTTTTGTAAGGGATCTGCAAAATCAGTGAAACAACTATAAAATGGAAAACACGTGAGTATGTTAATTTTACAAAAGCCCACAAATTCTGACAGACAAACCTTTATAGTTGCGGAAGTAACCATAACCTTGCATGTCTAATTTTCTTTTGTCACATGTTGTATGACCAAAAATAAACTTCATAGTGTTAACAGCACAGATAGGAACCATAGCTAATTTGTAGCTGAATTGAGTGAAAGTCAGAAAGTAAAATATGGCATAATAACACTAGTATTTATTCTATGAGATCAGCTTCAAAAATAAGTTCAACCATCAGAGTGTAATAAAACTTAAATTGCAATGAATTACTATATAGATAGTATATCACATTAATTTTAATACATTAAAATTGTAGTCAGAAAAAATTGAACTTTCAATACAAAAGTAAACGAAGTTGCTGAACCAAAAGGAATTTAACATGGATTGGAAGTTGAATAAACTCTGCAGATTTGGAATGTCCTGATTTATTGAGGTGAGAACTCTCGTAAGCCCATTAAGATAAAGATTTAATTAATGTGTCATGACTTTTGCCGGATAGTGCAAATAGTAAGAAACCACAAAAAATATCATTTTATTTTGATAATGAAAATCAATATCAAAATTTCAAGAGAAGCAATCTCAAGTTACAAGACTGCACTCTAGTAAACCTAGCTCATGATAACAACGCAGAAATAACAAAAACTGATATCAGGCATCATAATTAGTGCTATTTCAAATGTGAAAACATGTTGCCTTTCACATTTAAATGACCAAATCTTTGCCTCTTGGAGAAGGTAACATGTCTAGGAAATATATCTCTTTCTTTTTTGCCTGAAATTAGTGTTTCTATTTCTGTGCTTCCCAGTGGATAGTCTCTTATAGTCCCTTTGAGGAGCAGCCTAAAACCTGTAAGACTATTGCTTCCCTGTTTAATCCTCTTTCTATATTCTGCCCAGTTTACACCATGAGTCACAGAGCATATGAACTTAGTAAATCTGTGCACAATATGATACTGTTTTAAAAGGAACTCAGCACTTCTGTAAAATTGGCCGTAGGTGGATGATGCGTTGGGATGACAGTGTTACATTACTGCACCAGTGCAGATTAATAGTCTGTGAAATAGGCAAGAATGGAAAAAGTGAATTATCACATAAGAGCACTCAAATATAGGTTAATTCCTGACTGGAAAAATTATTCCAGTTATGACTCAGTAAAAGGTGAATACTTCCTGTGCTGTTTGAAGAGTGCAAGGATAAAACCCATGATTTTGTAGCTCACAAGCTGCTTGTGAAGTCCAAAGCAGGTCCTCCTAGAGCAGGTTTCATAGGAACTTGTGTAGGCGGGTTTTGAACATCTCCAGAGATGAAGACTCCACCACCTCTCTGGGCAGCCTGTTCCAATTCTCTGTCCACCTCAAAGTGAAGAAGTTCCTCCTCATGTTTAGATGGAACTTCTTATGTTCAAGTTTGTGCCCATTTCCTCTTTTCCTCTCACAGGGCACCACTGAAAAAAGACTGGCCTCTTCCTCTTGACACCTACCCTTTAAGTATTTCTAGGTGTTGATCATATCCAGCCTTCCTCAGTCTTCCCTTCTTCAGACTAAAAAGACCCCAATCCCTCAGCCTTTCCTCATAACAGAGATGCTCCAGGCTTCTAATCGTCTTTGTGGTCCTCTGCTGTACCCTCTCCAGCAGTTCCCTGTACTTCTTGAGCCTTCTGGGAGCCCAGAACTGGATGCAATGCTCCAGATAGGGCCTCACCAGGGCAGAGTAGAGGGGCAGGATAGCCTCCCTCAGTCTGTTGGTCGCAGTCGTCTTGGTGCATCCCAGGATACCATTGCTCTTCTTGACCACAAGGGCACATTGTTGGCTCATGGTTATCCTGTTGTCCACCAGGACTCCCAGGTCTTTTTCTGCAGAGCTGCTCTCTAGCACAACCTGTCCTGGTGCAGGGGGTTATTCATCTCCAGGTGCAACACCCTACACTTGCCCTTAGTGAATTTCGTCAGGTTCCTCTTTGCCTAACTCTCCAGCCTGTTCAGGTCTGTGTATATGGCAGCACAGACTTCTGATGTGTCAGCCAGCCCTCCCAGTTTTGTAAACTTGCTGAGGCTACATTCCATCTGTTCATCCAACTCATTGATGAAAAGACTGAGGACCTGAATGGGTTACATGGGATATTTCAGGCCAAATTCACGTCTTTCCCCCAGGGTGTAGCTTAGGTGGGGACACCAATGTCTGAAGGTAATTGCTCAGCTACAGCAGCCAAATGCCACTGACACACAAAGGTGTTGATTTATGTCACACAAAGGCAGCATGGCATGCAGGCACCTGGGTCAAGTGTGCTTTTTCTTTTTTTTTTNTTTTTTTTTTTTTTGTTGTTTACTTTTTTTCAGGTTTCAGTCACAAGAAATGATACAGAATCAGCTTGAAGACTGGAACTGAATGTTTGTGAGAAGATTGTCAATTTTGAAGCAGACTCAGGTGTAGACGTAACAGCCATATGAGACAAGACTTTCAATCCCCACACAGCTGAACCAGCTGTTGCTACTCCAAATAACCTTAGAGGCAGCATAAACACAAACAGCAAAAGCTGTAACTCAATACTTGTGCTTAGGATACTTTAGACTGATATTTTCCTTCATCAGGACACTGGCACTTTCTTGAGGAAAGGAATAATAATTAAAAAAAAAAAAAAGTATACATTGGACTCTTTCCTATGTTGTGTATTCACTTTGTCCTGATTTGGGGTAAACTGACCCAATTTTNCTGCTGGTGATGTAGTCATCCTGAGAGCTTGATATGGTTTTGTATATACTGTATACTTTCTTTTAGTTTTCTTTTTGTTTTTATTAAAGTAGTTTAGTTTTTTTTTTTTCTGAACTCCTTAATTGCTTCCTCTCCTTTCTTTCTGGGTGGAGGATGGGCCATCTGTTTTTGGTAAATCTGGCTGAAACCACGACACACTGTCACTGTTTTTATCATTGAAACTACAGGCTTCATAAAGTCTCACACTTTTCACATAGTTTCTAGTGTAACAGGGGGTCGGACCGTCTACATTCACCGTCTTGTATGATCAGATTCTGACATGTCAGGAAACTTGAAAAGCATAACAGAGATGGTTTGTGGTGGAAGTATCATCTGCTGTCACATTGGGAAGAAGAATGTGAAAATCTACACGTGAGAATCTAAAAAAAATTAACTGAAGGAGAGGAAAAAGCATTATACCATTTCTAACTGTGGAAAGCTTTTCTTGGTCTTATTTCACTATGAAGTTACAAACATATGTATTTTCCTACATGTTTCTTCTTTCAATTTTAACCTAATGGCCAAATTCTGCCATATATGGGACAAGAGGAAAGTTCTCTCCCTGTTTGGGTTCAGGATAAGTCTAAGAGCTAAAATGACATCATGATTCTGGAGGGCTGAAGATTTACACATGTTGGCATCTGTCCTGAGCACCAGTATCCTCTAGAAAGAAGCTAGATGTGCTGTTGGTGGTAGGACACAGTTTCAAGACAGGATGATTTTTCATTCCCTCATCTGAAAAAAGACTGGTTTCCTCTAAAGTTTGCCTGCTCTTTTTCTCTCATTTTGCTTAGTCAGTTCTATACCTTTATTAGAGTTCACAGTCTCCAGCTTTCTAATTACTGCCTCAAGAAAGCTGAAACACTCATAAAGTGTGTCAAGGCAGGATTCTAGTTTCTGACAGATTGCTATTGGATGCTAAAAAGTTGAAAGCCAGTAAAGAAATCCCCAGACCACGAGAAATGAAGCACCACCAAATACTGGATAGAAAATAAGTAGGATTAGTATTTATTTGAATATCTGTGACCTTAACATATTATTTTAGTTGTGTGTAGTCATATCTTGATGCTTTTACAGTTTCATTGTGACAGGAAAATAATACCCACAGTTAGAAAGAGAATGACCAGTGAACAGCTGGGTATACACAAAATCTTTTTAGGTAAGTCTGTAGATTTGAATTGTAAATTATTATGAGATCTTGAATTTGTGGTGCCTGTTATTAAGGTCCTGTTCATCAGATCCATTTGAAATGTCAGTGTTGTTAGACTAGCCTGGTTAAAACCATTTTCAGAATATATCTTACAGTCTGTAGCAAGTATGTGATTATACTATAAAAAACTGTAGAAAAACATCTAGTCTTACTTTCTTCACAGGTATTGTTTTTTTTCCATTTATAAGTTTAAAAACAAAACAAACAAAACCAAACGAAAAAACAAACAGAGAAAAAAAAGGGACACTCAAAACCATCTTGATTCTGGAAAGTGTAAGTGGAATTCCTGTCACCCATGTTGAAAGTCTCCACAGAGGGAATAGATTTTCTCCTCAGAAAAAAACCCTAAGATAAATGGGGTAAAATCAATGTTTGGAGGTACCTCTCTCTTCATTGATCACCACAGAAGCCTATACAACTCTTTTAGAGCAAGTGTCTTTTCAACAGCAAAAATTAAATGAGATGACACTTATGCTGAATAACCCTTTAACAGCCAACAACCACAAGAGGACATTCTTGTCAAACATCTCATGAACAATGCAAAGACTTAACATGGTGCTGCAACTTCCGAAGTAGTTGCTATCATCGTCTGGAATCTACAGAGAATAGAAAAATAGGTGTAAAGCATGGATAATCACCAAACCAGATGCTAACGATCTGTGCTGTCTCCACATACTGCAGACAAAGCCTATGGTCTGGGGGCTTATATTCACACTATGTTTCAGAATTTGTTGTTTACTTGTAGCAGATGCATTAAAATACTTACTGAACACACCAACTGTATTGATAAATAATGTGCATATGCCCATGCTGTGGCTGATATGCCTGGAAAAATATTAATTAAGGGTTATTTGAACTTCAGTTTGCTACATCCTAATTTTCATTTTCCAAAATTATATGTAATTTTTCTAATACTGGCAGTATCAATACTGAATTGTCAAGCAGGGAGGAAAGAAACCAAAGGTAGAGGATGATGGGTTAGATGATGGAAGTCTATAAAAAAGGCTTTCCACCTCATTGTAAGGCTGGGTCTGTAATTAATTTTGGTTTAATGAAGTTATAAGACTGCTATTAGATAAGAAGTGCATACTTCTATCTGTGCAGTGCTTTATAACACTGGTAGACCCTGTACTCAGCACTGGTGAGACCCCATCTTGAATACTGTGTTCAGTTTTGGGCCCCTCACTATAAGAAAGACATTGAGATCCTGGAGCAAGTACAGAGAAGGGCAACAAAGCTGGTGAGGGGGGTGAAGAACAAACCTTATGAGGAGCAGCTGAGGGAACTGAGGTTGTTCAGCCTGGAGAATGGGAGGTTGAGGGGAGACCTAATCACTTCATACAACTACCTGAAAGGAAATTGTTGCGAGGTGAGGGTTGGTCTCTTTACCCAGCTAATGAGCAATGGGACAAGAGGAAGCAGCCTCAAGTTGCGCCAGAGGACGTTTAGAGTGGATAATAGGAAAATTTTTTTCACTGAAAGGATTATTAAGCATTGGAGCAGGCTGTCCAAGAGAAAGGTGGAATTGCCATCCCTGGAGTATTAATCACTCTACTTCTCCACGGTATTCCTTCAAATATGAAAAATGGGTGCTTAGTCTGAATCAGGCATATGCTATTTTTAATTAAAACAACTTACCTTGAATAAAATGGATGGTATAGAGATCAGATATGACTTCCTTTCCCTAGTTATCTTCCGGGTATTATTAAGGCTTTGAGAGAGAAGAATAAAGTAGAAGGTAGGGTTTAGCTTTATTATAGATGTGAATCACATCACTATGAGATAATACTATATTATTTTTCTGGAGTGACAATGAACATGATCACCTTAAGAGGCTCCCTTTGATGCAACATTTAAAATTATAAATAAAGGTTGTGTTAAGAATAAAATAGAACCACAGGTGGTGTTTTGGTTTCTTTGTCCCACATTTCAAATACTGAGAATAAATTAATAGACAAATGAAAAACCCATTTGAACTCTGGAAAAGACCATGTGCATTGCTAAAATATTTAGTTTCCTGGTTTGAATCTGAATTAGAAACTTCAAATAGTAAATCAAATATCCAAAACCAGTAAGGTTTTAAGTTAAATGTTAAGAAATGTTTAATACGTGTCATCATGAATTTGCTTCTAAGTAGTGGTAATGCCAAGACAGGTTGAGAAGTGTTTAAAATTCTAGCATAAATTAATAGATTTAATGAACTCTTTCCACTGGTTTAATGAGGACATTTGTTCATTCTTAGGTTCAACATTCCCTTTATTGTTAATATTTACATGATGGTATCACTTAGAGAGTGTGTGTGGGTGGGTTTCCCTATGATTGCTGAGGCAGGTGTAACTTGTGCAGCTGGAGCCTTGCAGCTGTGGGGAAGGTCTCAACACCAGCAGGGTTCTGCTTGTTTGACAAAGCTGCTCTGTGTGCTTCTCCATGAAATACTGAAACTAATTTTACAAGTCAGACAAATGACAAGCAGGAGAGCGTACTGTCCTCCCCACTGTGCCAGTGTAGAGCTGATTCACAATGAGAACAGATGACTTAGCTGAGACTGGAAAGAAAATACGTGGCAGAGTTGACTACTGGCATGAGTGTAGTTCAATACATCAACTGCAAAAGCATTAGCGCTGCATGTTCTGTGGCCTTTGCCTTTAATTGGAACTATCTACTTCTTTTTTATTAAGGCTGGAAGATTGGGATTCTTGCCGCCTGCAAAAATTAGTGTCAGCTGGAATCAGAATGGTGGCTGGCAATGTCCTCTACCCAGATAGTTGCTGTATTTGCTGAAGATCTAACTGATCACCTCCTTGAAAAAACATGGTGATCAAAAACCTGTGTAACTGAAGTCCTGATTCAAAGTTTCTTGTTTGGTAACTAAAAAGCTGACACTATGTCACTAGCTTGGCTAGGTGCAGACTCATTAAAGTCGTTATTGTCGTGTAATGATTAGGGTCAATTATGTTTGCAGGCGCTGTGAGATGTCTAACTGCAGCTTGGATATAGAAGAAAGTGTATGAATGTAAGCCTTGCTAAATGAAAAAGTAGAGTTCAAAACAATGTATAGAGGAGTAAAAAGGGCACTTAAGCAAAAGGCAGTAAATTAAAAGTGTGTAGAGTTGAAAAAGATATGAAGATGGATGGAAATAAGTATTTGAATTACTTCTGAGAAAGCATTAAGATATGGTAGCTTCTACATCAATAGTAACAACACAATTTATGTTTTAAGAATTCAATTTGTATTTATTTTTGTCTAGTTCTGTGGCCTTTTCTAGTGTGAAATTTTACACGTCTTTTCTTAACTGCTTCCAGCAAAGTGTTTGCCATGGCATTATAATATAATAATTATGTTCTCTGACAGTGCATCTCTCACTCCTTTCCATGTTTTTCGTGTATTTTATTTCCCCTTTAATATTTTTGACAGGTGTAACAGAATAGCAAATTTGGATAATTCTCAAATGAGAAGATAATGTAGAGAGGGCTTCTCTTGTTTGAACCATATAGAGAATTGAGAGATGTTTTTATAACTCTTGAAATCATTTCACTCTCTTAAAATTGAATCCTGGTTGAGCTCTTCAAGTTTGAAAAATAGTCCCATCAAGTTAGTGGAGAGACTAAAGGATATGAGCAGCAGTCACTTCTCTTTCACCTGTCCTGTAAGGAAAACTTCCAAAACTTTCAAACATAGAGTAACATAACAGAATGTTACACTCTATTATGCATTTTGTGTCACCACATACAAGTGGACAATTTAGCGGGGGAGGGAGAAAGGCAAACCTTTGATGCTAAAGAAATAGGGGGAATGTTTAAAAATGTTTTAAAAATGTTCCTGACTATTAAAATATCTGCTATTACCACAGAGGAAAGTCAAAACCTTTGTTTTGTGAAGAAGGAGGAGATGATGACAGACTAAGGAGTCATTGCAGCCAAATAGGTCATCTACAATGGCAGGATCTGGCAGACAGTTCATCTACACTGAATGGTGAGCTCGGATTTGTTCCCTAGCTTCCTTAGAGTTCACATTATTCATCTCATCTAGGTTAATCTAGCTGTTCCTAGGTTCATGATGTCCACTACAGTTGCTGCTGGATGGGAAAAGAAAACATATAATGTGGATGGACTAAAAGAGGAGGTGCTACTATTTCCTTAAACTCGGTAGATGTTAGCATCAGGTGCATGGACACTTCCCTTTGAGTTCAGAGTCAAGCAGGACCTTCCACCAGTAAATAATTCTTCAAGTAATTTGAGATCATTCCAAGGTATTTCAAAGCAAAGTTTGAAAGTACTGGTTGGTGTGCTGCATCTTCCACTATTTGAACAGGCAGATTAATTTGCTACTCTGTTGTTCAGAGCAGAATAACTGAGACTTGCATTGTGCCAGTGATGGTTGTCTATTGGTGACTTCCAACTTCAGAGAAAAGTGTTTTTAGATACTAGTTTTTTAAAAAAGTCTATTCTTCGCTTTATATAGCGCAATGCATGCTTTTTCACTTCCTTTAGAGCTTTTGGAATATGAGTATCATTGATTAATAAATTACCAGGAGTTGACAAAAAAGTAAGTGATGGACTCTTATGTAACATATAGGGTAAAATCCTGGGCGTACTGTAATCAATAGTCCAATAATCTCTAATGGAAACAGTTTCATAAAAATATTTCTTTATCTTAACTAAACATTAAAATAATGTTGAATTAAAGCTTCCCTCACTGAACTGAATTGGAACTAATGTGAGTGGGAACAGGAACAAACTACTACTGAGAAAAAAAAAGATCCTTCAGTGGGAAATTATTTATGCGGCTGCAGGCATTTTATGTGTTATGCTTACATAACAAGTAATTACCAGTAGAAATAAGGATGATGGAATGGCCACCAAAATTATTAGGGTGTTACTTGTTTTATTACTGCAAGTTGTTCGGTTGATTCCAAAATAACCAAAGTTAATGGGGCTGCTAGTGTAAGTAAAGTAAGCACGATTTAGTCCTTTACACATGCATATTTATGTATTGTTGTTTTGTGGAGCACTAGTTCAAGCCACGATTATTCTATTAAGCCCTTGCATTAGTTCAAATTTTTCACATGCTGCTTCTAGTTATGAAATGTTATCCAGGCCTAATGAATTTGCAAGACCTAATGAATTTTTAATCATGAGCCAATGATACAGATTTCTGTGAACACTCTGAAGCCATCTGTTATTAAATACTTTTTACAAAACAATTCCTTTTTGCTTACCTGAATCTTACTTCTCTCTTTGTTATCTTATTACTTCACTTCATTAAAATATAAGACATAAATTACTCAGCTTCTGAATGCCTTCTGTATTATCATAGTTTTGAGACTGACCGGTAATTTACATATGGTAAAAGCTTAATTTGATGGGTATCTTGTTATTCGTCATGGAAAACCTTAGTACGTATGCGTTTTAGTATTTTGGGCTCATCTGTATTGATACTATTTCCTTGGGAAATACACATAGATATTCTATGAATAAGCAGTAGACTTGTTTCTTTGCATCGCCAAATTTATGATGATAATGCAATCGATACTGGCTTCACCATCATAGTAAAAAATATTGGGGAGCTTTTGTTGGTTTTTTTTTTTGGTGTTTTTTGTTGTTTTTTTTTTTGTAAATATAGCGACATTAGAGAAGTTGCACTAACAATTTTCTCCATTCATATCCTCCTTTTGCAATCACTTGAGTGAGTTAAGTTTTTATTGCATTTTATACTTAGATACTGGGCAGTCAATGTAAATACCAGAAGCTCATTCTTGTAGTTTGAAAGAATAATTGAAATAGCCAAATTTGGACTGCCAGACCAATATATCTGCATTCATGGTTGGGATTATAAAAGCAGTTTATGAGAAATGAGATACTACTTCTGAAATTTTGGCAAAATGTAACTGCAATCTCTTGGATAGATTTTTGACCTGAATAGCTCAGTAAACCTGAAATTTTCAAGGATCTTAAAAATTTATCAGATTGAGCAATAAAATCAGCAATGTGTCTCCATGTACAATGCTAGTATCCCTACAGTAAAGAAGAAAATATTACTCTATAACTCTGAAGAATAGTTATACATTTAAAGTTGATAAAAATGGTAGAAATTATGATAAACTGTGCTTCACAATACTGAATTTAGTGGACTACTGGTTCTGAAATACAACTTGTAATCATGTTTCATATTCAATACAAAAACACATTTATGTTATTCAATTCTAAACCTGTGTTAGCAATTTGCTGGAGTGGTATAATTTTTCCAGGAGAGAAAGTGGGGATGCTTCTGCTTTTTGTGCCAGAACACTTTGGTTGAAGTTTATATTGTGGGATTTATATGTAGTTACTTGCAAGTGGTAATTTTACTTTACAGAGAAGAACACCGAGTAAATTAAGTAGAAGAAAAAGACATTAAACATCTTTTGACCATGATACACAGTGACGTGAAAAGTGAAACTACTAGCATGTAAGGTGTAAGGTGTCTTTAACAATGGAAAATCATAGCGTTTCCATAAATATATTTGGTTTATAAATCTATCTATAGAACTCCTGTTCAAATGCCTGTTGTATTTCTTAAGCCTTTTTCAAATAGGGAAGTTTGAGAATATGTTTCAACTATGTTCATCATCTTTTCCAAATGAAAATGTAAGCCTGTGAGTTCTTGGCATTGACAGAAAACAAAATATAGTAATTTTGTTCTTTCAAAATTATCAGAAACTTTCATAACTAAAGAAATGATAGAATTAGAAACAGTATTTTTTAGAAAAATTGCTTAATGTTGAAGAGGCAAATTGGTACATACCAACCATTATTTGATGAAGTCTGTAATTCACAGTTTCTCACAATGATAAGGTAGGGGTAAAGGAACAAAGTGAGTTATTTCAGCTATATTTTTCTGTGACTCATGATGTTAATTTTTCTAACCTATTGGAATTATGATATAAAATCCTCTTTATAAGATAAAGTGCGTGACCTAGTGCTCATAATATTGACTAATATTTCATAGGCCAAGGGTCCTATAAAACATGTTAATAATTTTCCTTTCCTTAATTTTTATAAGCATCTGAAATAATCAATCTATTAATATTTGGGGGCTGAGTTCTAGGTTAAAGTGATATGGTACAGGAGCATTGGGGCAAATGGTTTTTGTAGCCATAGGCTTCTTTCAGGTATCTCTGAGGCCTGAGTGCAGCAAGCAGATGCAATCCTATGGCAAAATAGTGGGGATATAAAATAAAAAAATCTTGCTTTGGGATACATTTGAGAGAACACTAAGACGGACCAGCAGAGGACCACAAGGCCTGCAGCTACATCTCCTCTGGGTAGCCAGCCAGAAAGGTGACCACACATGAAGGTTTTGCCTATGTCTTTTTTGTCCATCTTTCAAAAGAGAAACCTCACAAATGTTCTTAGCTGGATGGTGCTGTTGACAGGAAAGGAAGGGATAATATAAAATCAGACATCAAAAAATGGTCTTTATGAGATAGAAGGGAATAATTTGAGATATGCATTACAACTACTTATTTATACATCTTCATTCTTTAGTTAGGCTAACTCAAGTCTTCCATACTTAAATCTGAAGAAGAGATTCTGTTTTGGTTTTCTGGCTTCAAAGGTTTGTAGTGTTTTATCTCCTCTGTCTGGGGAACTTCTATATTCTTTGCATTCTGAAGATCTTGCAATATGTCATGAGACAGATTCAGCTAGGTTGAATAGCTTCCTCTCTTCTGTGTTCATGAGGCCACACCCCTGAAACAGACTTTTTCACATTCTATTCAAAAGAGTTGAAATGGAAGACCTGTCCAGTTTTGCAATGTTGGCTGAATTATTTTATTTTCCTATTGCCTTTTGAGCTTGAATATTGAGTTACAGAAGACGAGGGACAGGGATTTAAAAATGGGAATTTCTAGCCCTTTCCTGCATTGCTGTGAAGAGCAAGAGTTGCACTACTGACTGTTAAAGACAGTAAATTTCTAGACATGCAAAGGGAAACTGCATTCTGTTGAGCAGCCCTCGCTGGTCTAATTGTTAACTTTAGTAGAATTAAACTGCTGGGAAGAGCAGTGTTGTGGAGGAGACTGTGGAAACCGAAAGAATTTGGCAAGAAAAAATAAACGTGATGGTGTTCTTCCTGTTCTCTTTCTTTCACTCACCTGTCCTTCTGCCCCCGCTCCATTCCCCAGAGAGTTTAGAAGCTATATTCATTGAGGATTATGTCAACTGAGAGTGCTTGAGCCTTTGAAGACATCAGCCCTTAAAAAGGAAGATAATTCTTTGTTTTCACAAAATTGGTAACCCACAAAAATCAGCCAAAATCCTAAGTGATGTAAAATTCTTAGTGAGAAAAAGGAATTGCAGATGAAATAGTAGTAATGATCTCATCCCCTTTGTTTCTCAGTAGACATTACTTTTTTTCAGCATGTGCCAATAGATATTTTGGTGGAAAGCCACAGAAGTAAGTTGTTTTTCACTGTTGGAAACACCCATTGTGCACCTAGAAATTTCACTACAGAAATGGCCACTGGGCTCCTCTTTCTTCTATCTAACTCAAGAAGATGTGAACAGGTAACAGGTTTAATTTATAAAACCTATTAATTGCCATTTTCCTCTTGAGCAAATACATTGGATTGCTCAGTGCCCTGTGTAAAACACAGAGTAATACAGTATTACATTGAGAAGACAGTCTATTACATTCATTAACTTTTAAAGACAGTTTTAATTCATATAAAGGTGTAGTTGGGATTCAGTTAAGGTGGCAGTCTCCTGTCCTTTGAAATGTCTCTTCAACATTTTTAACTAATTGCAGCATTTTTGATTTATTTTTTTTTAAAGAATATAAATGAATGTCATTTTTCAGGTGTCTGAAGTGTAGGCAAACAAAATAAGTGCTGCCTTTTCAGAAAACTTTCTTACACTATTTCTTTTAGATAGCCTTTTATAAAGGGCAGGATTATGCAAATTCAAGATACAAGTATCAAAGGAAAATGGGAATAATCTTCCATAAAATAAGAAAGGAAGTACACTCAATTCCACACTCTTTTTTTGTTTGTTTGTTGTTGTTTTGGTTTGGTTTTTAATTAATGAGGAGATTATTTGTGTTTCACCACAGCAGAAGATCTGTTTTTGAGGAAAAAAAGCTAGCTCTTTGTATGTTAGGTAGAAGTTTGTGTGACATTGTGTAAATAGGAGAACAATAATTAAAACTATAAATTACACCTTTTTGCCCTGGACAGGTTTTACTACTAGATTACTACAAAATTGAGCTTTTAAACTGGAGTTTTAAAATATTTATATAAATGATTTGGGTGAAAGTTCTGAAATGGGAAAAAAAAATAGTGCTGAACAAGGCAGTTGATTGCATAATGACTCCCACCACTAAGTATCTCAACTAATATTATGCAAATACACTTTGCTGTAGATGACTACTAAATAATTATTCTAGTGCTAAAATCGTTGCGGGCAACTGTATTTTCTCAGGAATTTGATTTCAAATCTTAGCTCTTATGATTGACCTTGTATGTAACTAGTGACAAAAAAACCTTCACCAGCAAGTAAATGTTCTGTCAAAGGTTAAAGCCAGCCAACATATATCTGTGTCAATGATACTGTCAATTAATAAGACTGATTCTGTAATTTAAATGACATATAGATAAGTGTCCATCTGTGGAAAGTTTATGAAAATGATAACATGAGTAAAATATAATAAGCAAGAAGCATAGCACAAATAACCTGTGATAGGATCCAATGTGAAACTCAGAAGGAGCAGGATGATTTTGTTGCAGAAAAGTCTGCATTGCAAATTCTAAGAACCAAAAATTAAGTTATAGTGGACACATGGAAATCTAACAGGTGCGAACTATAATACGTCAAATGATCTTTTTCTTGTTCTCAGAACTCTCACATTCCTAGTAACTGATATTAATGTTACATTCCTGCCTCCAGAAAAAAAGCTCGTCTTCAGAAGGAATTCTCTAAAAAATTATGTAGCATTTCTGTCTTTTCTGATAACTATGTTACCTTTCCAAAATAAAAAGTCTTTGTGACAGCACCTGAATTTTTCAATGTATTAGTACTATGTAGCAATATCACAATGCACGTAATGATTTGATGTTTCCATGTTGTTAAATCTCAATTTAGTTCTTCAAAATAATAAAATTCTAAAATTCTCCAGATATTTAAAAGCTTCAATGCTTAAAAAATTACTTTTTACTGAACGATCTTTGTGCATTTGATCCTTTAATCTAATTAAATTAAATGTGGAGAACTTGGAGTAATTAATCTTGCATTTTAAATTACTCATATAATTTGCTATTTTTATTATTTTGTGGATTCAGCAATTAATTTTTACAAGACAGCAATATTGATAAATTTCTTAACCTAGACTAAATGAATTTGCTTGATATCTGTACTGTTTAGCAAGACTCTGTAAAATGTCTCTACCTTTTTCTTTTGATAATCTTTAATTTTTGTGTAATTTGCTCTAGCTTGGTTTTCTATAGTTTAGAGAACACCCACTTTTTCTCAACAGATTTGCAGCTTTTAAAGATTGCACTCCTGCATGCCTTGAGCTTCAGTTTTGGTAGGTAGAGAGAACTATAGGAGTACTGTTTGGGGATATATGTATGTGCGTCTTAATTTCAGTAGGAATTCACAGTGTGTTGCAGAGTGCTAGCAGACTTAAAAGTACCACCTAAGACTATGGATGGGAAAGAAACCATCAGATTAGTCCAGCGCTCCCATGACTTGTCTGTATGAGTCAAGGATACCAAAAGCAAAAAATGCACAGCTTTTTAGATAACACTAGGTTTCCCCCAGTTGCTTGTCAAATCTCCTTTTATCAAATTATGTTGTTTCCGCTTTCCTACTATGTCAGTAGGAATACACTATACTTTTCTTTGCCTATAGAAGTGATTACATTTTTCCAGTATTCCCTTAAAATGTTTAAAGTGGACTATACCTTTCCAATATACAAAGGCAATCATTGTGGATGCTTAGTTTTCTATTAATCTTTATCTGTATTGAATTTAAAAAGTGGTAAACATCTGGAAAAAAAACCCAGCAGCAACTTAAAAAATTAAAAGGTTTATTTTAGTGACCACTGGAAAGCCATAAAGACCTTCATGAATCTACTTAGCTTTCTGAGGGAAAATTTCTTTGTCATTTTCCTATATGTGTTTCATCTAAAAGGTGAGTGCTGTGTGCCAGGAATGAAGAATAGCTGTATTTTTTATGGTTAATTTTAAAATGCTGAGTGGATTTTTATTGCTGTTGTTTATTTATTTTCCAAAGGTTGGAAAAACTTTCTGTAGTCAGATTGAGTACAATCATGGGACTGAAAATGAGTTTTGATTATATACTCAAACTATTGCCATGCTACAGGGATGGCAATTGTTCGTTTTTTGTTATAGTATAAGAAAGGATCAACCTTAGCAGTGAACTGATGAACAGGATAATTCAAGGAAGAATTGACATTGCTTGAGGCAAAAATGCTGAAATATTCTTCAATAGAGTTATAAGAACATGAGAGAATTTTGCAGAATGAATAAAGGTCATTTGGTCCATCAAGACATATTATTTTTAGTAGTCTGTTTCCCCAAGGATGATATGTAATTGTTTCTTGAATGACACTGGTGCTTTTTGCCTCCACAACTTTGCCTGCAGGCTATTCTAAGTATTTATTATTCCCTACATGAAAAGGTGCTTTCTGATATATGTGCTGAATTTATTTTTTAATTTCCAGTTATGTTCTCTTGTCCTATAATCCATGTTGGAATGGAAATAATAATTTGAGTTGACATTATCTGTGGCGGTTAAGACTTTATATGCTTCAAAAAAGACAGTTCTGCCCTGTCTTTAAAGTTAGATGCCCAGATTTATAATGTAAGTAACCACAACTGCATATCAAATGGTGGCAGGGTTCTCCCTAAGACGATTTCACATCAAAATCAGTCTTACTTCCCTAAATGTGCTTTGCTGATGTTGCTGATATTTTGTCCCCCATTGACCAAAAACCTGTTCAGTATAGAACATCTGATGGCACTTGATGTCTTTTTTAACATTAGCTGAAGTGAAAACAAAAGCAAGACGTCCTTTAAACTTTTTGCAACAGACAGAGAAGTGAGAGACTAGGGCCATATCAGTTAAAGCTCCCTAACTCCTCCTTTGTAATTTTTTCAAAACACCTAGGTCTTACTTCAGTTCTGGGTGATGCAAAAAAAGAATCAGTTTTTAGCAGCATCAGACCAGGATTACTGCCCACAAAAGAGGGGTGCCTAGCCTTCCTGAATCTTTAAGGTTTTTGCCCAGAACTGGACAGGTAGCCTGGGTAGTTGAGAAGCTGTTAGTCACAGCCCTATTCCTGTTTTGTCTGTATCAGGTCCAGTAAAGACACTGCTTAGTTTTATATTCCAGAAACTGCAACATCATGGTCTTCATACCACATTTCCTGTTTGCCTGCAAACAGAGAAATCAAAGGTTCTTTCTCTCTCATCATTTCCCATTCAGCTGCCCTGCTTTGGTTCCATCTATATCTAATCTTTAGCAAGAGAAGCCTTACCTTGCCTCAGATAGTCCAAGCCTCCAATCCTTTCACACACACACACACACACACACAAAAAAAAAAAAACAAACCCAAAACCAAACAAACAAAAACCCAACCAAACAAATAAAAATCAGTTTTCCTTACACTTCTGAGAAGCTTCTTGAAGCTTTATATGGAAAATATCTACTGGACACATATAATCTTAGATGGCTGACCTTTAGAAAATACTGGTAACGCTCTTCTTCCAGTAGCCAGGGTTTCAGACTACTTGACAGTCCATGTTATCAACAGCTCCACAAACATGAGAGCCATGCTTTAATAGCTTAAGAGCTGCATGTGGTTTACTAAATTAAAAATGACCGCCATCAGTTAAGCACTTAGATATTGCTGTATATAGGTTAGTGCAAAATTTTATGGAAATGCATATGGTGCTTCCACTCTGGCTCTGAGCTAGGCATTCCTTCCACAGGCAATGACTTTCCGTGGAACATTTATAAATCAATTCCTACTACATATGCACAGATTTTTGTGAAAGGGGTAAACAGGTGTCAAACTAGCAATAAAAATATCAGGGAGGACTTTGACATTTCCATATATTAGTCTTTAGAACAGAATGGACAGCATATTCTCTTATTTTCTGCTAGAAAACCAGTACTTGAATCAAAACCCACCAAAAAAAAAAAAAAAAAATTGTGATCAATTTCCAGTCCTGAAGGAGTTTTCCTTCCAGACTATGAGTGTTCGTATTAACTAGTTTTCCAATTTGCTTTCAAGAGACAAGAATTTCAGTCTGTCTCTGAATAACCGTGGAAGTGGTCTCAGACATAAGCAAGCTCTCCTGAGACTCTCTTGTCCCTGATTTAACAATAAGAACTTAGTCGTGATAATTGTTCCAGATCATTGTTACATGGGGAGAAGAGGTCTATGAACTAGGGAGATTTTCTGCTGTCTTCAGTACCTAAATCACCCATTTAACCTAGAATCCTGCAATATTGCAAAACATCCTTGTAATATACTGAATGCAAAGCATGTGCCTTAAGAGTAAGAGTTTAGCAAAACAGTGACTATTTCTGATTGCGGAAATCTGGTCCTTACTTCTTTTCCCAGTAATGAATATGTTCATGAGTAGATATACTGTCTCTTGTGGAGTTATAGTACCTGATGTACAATTACCATTTAACATTATCAACTCTGCTATGTAAACTGAATTGTGGACAGCTAGTTCTCCTTATGCATGTTCTAGTCTTAGGTGGATACAACTACCAGCCACACCTCTGGAGTTGAAAGAGAGGAAAACATTAAGTTTAGTCTCATGTTCATTGCTGGTAATGTGTGGTCTGTCATTACATTTCTAATGGTCTGGATTTCTCCAGTGTGGTGTACCATAAAGGGACGTTTGCTAATCAATTCTGAAAATACACCTAGTGGAAAGGGTTGGTTTTCACTCACCACCTTTTGCTACCTCTCAGGTGATTGAATGCACTGATTCAGTTTTGTCAGGGAGAGCAGTTTCAGGCACACTAATGAAGGTGGGGCTAGATTGCTGCTGGTCAGAACCAGTCTGTACAAAAAAATAATAAAAATTATAATGGCATTGACTGTTTAGTTTACACCGGCATCACAGCAGGTCTATGCTCAATGGGAAGATGCATTCTATTTTAAACTGAAGGGGAATATGGGGAACCCTAACCCCTGTCTTGTGAAGTTGACTTGACCATATGTTTATCTCACTGCATGTGTGCTAAGACCCAGACAGGCACAAGGACAAGGTAGCCTGCAGATATCTTGCTAGAGCTTTCTGAATGAAACTCCCATCATTAGATATTACACTTAAAACTGATGTAAAAAAGAAAAGAAAAAAAAAAAAAAGGAAGGGAGAGAAAAATAAATAATACAGAATATTCAGTTTCCATTTATTTCAATTGGAAAATAATGTGGAATAAAAAGATGCCTGGATTTTTTTCCAGTTCTGTCCTACCAAGTAGTGAAACTCAATAAACTAACTTTGCATAAATTTCATTATTGTTGCAAAAAAAAAAAAAAAAAAAAAAAAAAAAAAAAAACAAAAAAAAAA
>VXBW01000693.1:3183885-3236159 GCA_013400375.1 Thinocorus orbignyianus | reverse complement strand
AATAATGAAAAATATAGATTGGATAAAAATGAGGAACTCCAGCAGAGGTAAAATACTCAATGTGTCTTCTAACCTCCTTATTTTATTGTAATAGACTTTAGGTTAGCAAAGACTGTTTTATAAAATAAAAGTAGTTGATTTTCTTTAAGCTCTAAATTAGTATCGTAGCAAAGAGACTATCAGTTTTAGCTCATATCTGTATTTTCAAAGGATCTAGCTTAGGAGAGGGTAACTGAATTTGAGTAAATAAATGTTTCACATATATCTAGAGGCCACATTTTAACTGAATATGCATTCAGTTTAGCCATATTAATGAGGCTTGCTTTCACAGGTGTAAACCAAGGTCAGTTATGCTAATCAAACCAGAAATTACTCCCCTCTGAAGACTGCCACATTGCTAGAAGCAAAGAAATTGATAAGATTTAACCAGAAACTGAATATTGCATGTTTGTTGTAACTTGAAATGATGTGTTTACCTTACCTGTTCTTGAAGTCTAAATATTTAGAGTTCACCAAAATGCAGTTCCTTGTTTTCTAAAATTTAACCTTATTTTGAGCTAAACTTAAAAGAGAGGTACCTTTTAAAATAAGCCTTTTTTATTTATTAAAAAGTGTTAATTGAGATTTTAAAATTTATAATTGTTGCTTTGCTTTATGGAATGTATTTATGCTCAATGCATCACAAGGATTTGTAACAAGTTACCTAACTTAACATTATTTAATTTTGTGTCCTTTTACCTTCATGTAAATTGGAACAACTAGTGCAGATTTCTTTTTGCATAAAATCATTTTCTCTGCTGGATGGAGCAGTTTACTACAAGGTAATTTAAAATATATATAGAAAGTGGGGAAAAATTGTTTACAGCAAATATATTTGTTAACCCTGTGATAATTGTCTACAGTGTTTTGAAGATATGAACATAAATATGCTAGATATATTATTCATGAATTTCATCTAAGAATATCTCAGGTTTGTCCTAATAACTAGCAATACATTTTCTAAAGCAAATTGTTATCTGGGAGTAAATTGCGTGCTGGCTTCCTACTTCTTCCCGCAGTCACTGGTATAACTCTAGCTGCTCTTTCTTCTTTCTGCTTTTTCCTTTTTCAGCAAACACATTTAACAGCTGTGGAAACAAACAGGGCATACTTGGCAAAAATAGGGACCAGATGCCAAACTCTGCAATGCTTGTTCTAGCAGCAGCATGCTGGTCTGTTGCTAACTCCTTGGTGTCACCTCTGCTGGCTCCTTTTTCAGTTTCACTACTGGCAGGCAGCAGAGATGCATCTGGAGATGTCAGGGTCATGCAGCTGTGGGGTTCTCTTGGCTTCTGTGTCCATATTTCGCTTTTCTATTTAAATGTTATTTTGCATGTCATAACAGTAATTATTTGAACAGAACTAATAGTTCTCTCAATTTCTGTGAAGGGGGAAAAACTAATTTTGTTTTCTGTATCAGTAAGTAGATGTTTTCTGTGATTCATTACTGTCTTCAGTTTGAGGGAGATGGTTCCTCTTTAATGGAGTGCAAAAGTATCAGTTAAGACCTGGCTGGCACAGCTGATGGTCTGTGAAAATCTGAGGTATTTCAGTTAAACTGTGTCTGATCATGATAAAGGATCACATGATAAAGGCGGGTGAAGTGAGAGAGTTTTGCTGTGGCCTTGTTTGTCATTCATTTTGCTTAAAATTACAAGTCACCCTAGAGAGGTATGGAGAATAACTAAGTCCAAATGCTATTAATAGCCTGTAAAATAAGTCTAACATCCCAGAGAGACTGAGAAAAGAAAAGAGGAAAAGGAAGGGAGGAGAATATATTATCCCAGCTGAAGCATGCTGGGGAATGTATCCTTAGCAAAGGCTGGACTCGAGCCTCATGCTGCTGTGTGCTTCCTCATTTATAATCATGTATAAACGGAAATTTAGACATTCAGTATCCTGCTATAGTTTGCTACTGTTATGTGAGTAATACTAAGTTATTTGGATGTTAATAATCTTCCTCTGACCAGTATTTATTTTCTGACTGAAAGCTTCTTCTTGTTCAAGGGATTTCTTTAGTTTCAAAATTCATGGTGTATTAATTTTTTATTTGCAAATTAGCTTTTAACGGTTAATCCATGCTGTCCTGTAGGTATTTAACTTCCTGCCCATACCATCAACCAGAAGCAGCAGTCTAGACTTCACCAAGACTTCAGGTTCCCAAACTGTTATATCTGCTGCTGAGGCGTGAACAGGTACAAAAATTACGTGCCTCTCATGAGTTGTGGTGGTGGTAGGCTCTGCCTACTACCATGTGGGTCCTAGTGAAGCCTGAAAACGTGTGTTCTCTTCCAATTTAGGATAAATTGGGAACAAACCATGGGAAGAGACTGAACATATAATGTGTGAGCTTCATGTGGGTGAGGAGAGGAGTGCATATGCTGGGCCTTAAGAAGATCCAGCAGGTAAAAAAAGCATGTAGTAGTGGTTTTGAGGAGGTTTAATATGCTGTAGCAAGATGAGTAGCTGGCAACATGGAGCCTGTCATTGCAGAGGAAGCTATGTAGCTGTGTGACCCTTCACTTCACACCCTAAACCTTCACTTACCCTTCACACAGCAACCAATAACAAGAAATCTGTGTGATCCCTGATCTGTACCTACTAGAAAGATTTATCAGCAACTAAAACATTTTGTATATTTGGTTTTGCCATGTCAATTTTCAGTGATGTAGCATTGCTTTTGTTTTTTAACAAGAACATGATTATTTTTTCCAGATGAAATTGTTTGAACTGTCAATTTTATTAGAAATCAGCACCCCTGAAAATCAGTAACAAAATTACCACTGCTTTACAGTTAACTTTGATGTATGTTAATGTTCTAACTTTCCCTTATAAAGCAGTCAGAGTTAACATTGTTCTTTTCAGTAGATACTTGTAGTCATTTTAATGACTTGTTATGCCTATCATATTTTATTGTAGCCAGACAGTACAATATGAATTTACTTAGGCAGCAATTTTGTAATGCACTGTTGAAGGTTTTAGACCATTCTGCATATGTTTCCTATAAAGGGAATGCACATGATTCTCGTATTGTGTTTATGACATGCATCAGTAAGCTACTGAAAAGCAAAGTGGGATGCTGTAAGACTTAATATGTCCATTTGCTATCATTTTGGTAGTATTAAAGTAAGTGTTGGTTTACAGTGCATTTTGGTAACAGGTTATATCTCTAACTTTTTTTCTGCACTGGAGTAATGAATGAAGGGACGAAGGCATCTGAGAGATACGAACTTATTCAGGACTGAGTGTTTAAAAACCAACCGACTGACCAACCAATCAAAATGCCACCTTACTCTTTTTCAGGTGGTTGAGTCACTGTTCCTGGGGATATTTAAAAGATGTGTTGGTGTAGGGACATGGTTTAGGGTAACTTGGTAGTACTAGATTAACGGTTGGTCTTGATCTTAAAGGTCTTTTCCAACCAAAATGACTTTATAATTTCATGATTTGCTAAACTCCAAAGCTGTGATGGATAATCAAAACAATATTTAAAGTATATTAATTTATAACTTTTCCTTAATATTATTTAATTTATAAAGAATTACTCTTCCTAAGGCTTTGTTTCAGAACAGAAAATAAAATTGTCTATAGTTAAAAGAGAAAAGACAGTTACCCAAAATAATAGAGAATATAGCTGATAGGCAGCATCTCAAGAGATCCTGTCATTCCTTCTCACTCCCAACTTGTGATTAGCTACACTCGGATAATTTAGGATAACAGAAACTGGTGCATTCAGCATCTGCCTTCCTCATGGCCTTGCCTTATTCAAACAAATAAGGCTTGGTTTTACTCATGCATCAAATATGATAAAATTCTTGTGAGAGGAGGCAAATAGGTTAAAAAATCTCTCTGTCCCTGCTGCTTACTTACCAACTAAAGAGACACAAGTGTCAATAGGCCACATTTAAGCATGTTTTGGGAGAAAACCTTTTGTCAAGTATAGTTATATTTACCATGGGAACTGATCAACAAGAGGAATGTTTGTGCACAGAGGTAGTATCTACCCTGGAGATTTTACAATGAAATATGTATATTTCATGTAAATATATGGCATATGTAATATAGGGGAGAAGGGTTTGGTGCGCACATTGTACAGTACACAACACATAGTGTAGTAATTCAAAGAGCAGAAATTGGAAAGGTAAGGAAAAGGGAAGTGAAAAGGGGGAGGTGAAAATAAGAAGTGGACAAAAAAGGAGGTGAGAGGTTAAGTGAGTCCAAGATGGAGTGTCTGTGTGGCCAGTAGAATTTAAAACAAGATTGAAGCCAGTCAGCAAAGGACTGATTCAAATCACAATGATTTTAGAAAATAATCCATGAATTTGGTACTAAATAACATAATGTATAACTTTGATGAAGTGCAAATCCTCCACAACTTGCTCTGTAAGAAATAATAACTTGTATTGTGGAAACATTTTAAAATAGAGAGAAATGCATCCCAAAACAACTCTTCAATGTAATGTTGTTTCACAGTAAATATGTTCTGCTTTCCTATGTTAGGAATATATCTATTGTGATGATACAATTTGTACTATGATTTCAAATAAATATATTTTTAAAAGGAAACTTTAGAAAGGAAGGTAAAATTACATTTTCAGGAAAAAAAAAATTAAACTGCTAGAAAACAGATAGTTCTCACTCAACTTGATGAACTTTCACAATGAAGTGTCTTTATATATTATATGAATTAAAATTGTCTGTGCTTAAACGCTGGTTTCTGTTGAGGTAAACAAAATAATTTCGTCATCACTGAAAGGTATACAGCAGTCATAAACCAGTACAAAGCTATACATATTATATGTTATACAGTGTTCATGTTCATTTCAGTGACTGACACTCCTTCGTTTCATGCATAATATATTCTTTATTAAGTTTATTTTAGTAGTTTTCTTCATAAGATGCAGAGGAGAGAACTGTTTTCATTTGATTGCCGATCCTCTACAAAGTGACCTGTTTTCTGAGTGGGCTGAAGAGTCAGTATGTAGGATTGAGACTTTATAGTCCTGTGAAACATGCACTGGAAAAAGTGATTGCAGTTCAGAGGATGTTACTAGTCCTAAAAGCATACAATTTTTAATTCCACTTTGAAAATATCTTGTCATGCTTTGAGAGTTTAAGGCTTGTGTTCAGTTTTTTATAGCTGTAGTTGAATAGTGGAGTTCAGGATTTGTATAGCAGATTTTTTTCTTTTGTAATTCAAAAAGGTAAACAACGAATGAATGAATGATAAACATATTTACACATGAGGAAGAGAATCTACAAGCAATTTTTGTTGCAAATATGAAATGTGCTGAAACTGCAGTCCAGTGGTGTCCATTGTACACAAACGGATCATTTATATATGAACCTAGTAATACTTGTATAGCCACTGGATTGTGTATGCCAGCAAACATTTTGAAGATAGGGATGAAAATAAAGAGATATTGTAAATTTCTCAGCGTTTATCGTTACCATGACAATAAACCTGTACACCACGGCAAATGGTCATATAGCATTTTACAAATAGGAGTGATTGAAATTACTGAATGGTCAAGAATTGCATGCTTAAGAATGCAATTTTGAAGAGCAGATGGGTTGGATGTGAAGCCAGTCATTTTTAAAAAATGAAAGCAATTAAGAAAATATCTCAGAAACTGCCTAATAACAATACATAAATGAAGAACAAAGCTCGTAACAAAATGCTAGGGCTGACAACTTCCATGGCTATGAATGGAAAAAAGCAAAAGTGTGCAGTCTAATCTTATTAAGCATCTTTTAGTAGGTCGGTACAATAACATTTCTGGGTTTGGAATCATGATTCATACCTAGGTGGAATGGAGAGCAGTTGAACAAAGCCTTTAATTTTATGTGATTACTATGTATTTAGTATCTTCCTTACAAAAATTGTCAGCAGATTAAGATATAAGAATATTACTTAAATTGCTGTGATTATTTGCTTCAAGTGGAGCTGCATCTGGAGAAAGAAGAATGTTGTGAAATGGCTACATACTTAGTCTCGTGCACTCCTTAAATAGATCACTGTAGCACCCTGTAACCCACTCACCGACCTTCTGTGGTCTGTCATATAAGCTTTGCCTTATGTTACTCAAAGTTAACAATGTGGGACCAGCGTATTACACTCCAGTGAAACATTAAGAACGCCTTTGTCCACACAAAAAATACCCTAGTTGGTATTCTCACTTTTTGAGGCAGAAGAGAATCTGACCATGAGAAAAAAAATGCATCATTAGGCTATTTTTTCATATATTGACTGCAGACGTTAATGTGAGATCACAAGTAGAATTTCTGTCTTCCACCTTATATTTGTTGACATTTTTTGTATTCATCACCAACTGGAATTTGAGGTGAATGCAACATCTGCTGCTTCTAGAAAACTACACAAGGTAAAAAGGATCTCTGATGTAATGAAATGGTATTTTGTAACTTTGGGGCAGTGTGAACAGCTACTGAAAGTGCTTGTGAAAAATGTAGAAAAGTTTCTGAGATACTCCATAAAGAGACCTAGAGAAATTGTTGGGATGGTATTACCTTGTGCTCAGACAGGGTGAGGGAGATGAACAGCCAGTGAAAGTTACCACTAGAGGCCTAAACTATATGATTTATATGACTGTTTTATTAGTTTTTAAGGTGTTCAGAAGAAATGTTTCCAACTAATATCTAAAAGTAGGTCTATGTGGTACATAGTCATGAACTATGAATTGATGTTATATAAAACTTTGAAATGGGTCTTTCTTTGATCTCATACAGTCTCACAGTCAAGCCACCTACTGGAAGCCACTAGTGCACTGAAAACTTTTTCAATTTGAAATTTGGACTGACTGAGATTCTTGCTGTTAATATAAAACACTGCTAGGACTAGTGTGATGTTTTTAGTTTTGGTTGGTTTTTTTTTTTTTTTTTGTTGTTGTTGTTGTTTTTGTTTTTTTGTTTGTTTTTTTAAAATCGAGTGTTTGATGGTTTGCAAAAGCATTAAATTAGAGCTGATTTTTTAAATGTTAGCATATTTTTCTACACCCTCTTGAAGTTAGTGACTGTATACAGCTTTTTTTCCTATGCAGTATGAAAGGCAAATGAGAATAAGGGAAACAACATATGAGTCAAAAATATATGACCCAAACTTAAGGGAGCAAGTTTGTTTAAAACGAAAGCCACAAAAGACTGCCTTGCAGTCTTTTTGAATTTTTCAAAGGCTTTTGCCCTTTTTCTGTTTCAACAGGCATGGAAGAACCAAATACTTGGAAATATAGTTTATATTGTTGAAAAAGATGTGCTAAGTTCAGCTTCTGCATCTTACGATTTCTTTTTCAAAGTATTTGAGAGTGTGTTTGCTCTTCAGACTCTCTAATTGCAAAACCCAGTGAACTGGATGTGGCATTGCTGGAGCTACTGAGGATAAGGATGACAGTCCCTGGCTCCTTTGCACTCCCTTTTGTGGAGGAATAATTCACCAACCAGATCTTTCAGGTGGATCTGTCTATCCTGTCTCCTGATGGTGAGAATCCCTGGAAAACTGTGAGGTGTTTGAACCTGTAGCGCTTCTAGTAGAAAATAAGCTATGACATGGAGACACTGTGTTCCTGTAGGATTGAGGCATTTTACTCTCAGTTCGACAGTAATTTTTAGGAGTTCGTATCTATGTCATTCCTGTCCAGGCCATTAAGAAAAGGTTTTTTACTTCCCTTGGCTCTGAAAGCCAGCTCATGGGTCTATTCCCAGCTTCTCTCTGTAGACTCCCTACTCTCAATCTCTGCCACTAAGTCCCGGCTTTGCAAGCTTTCTTGGACCCTCCAGAAACTTGTTGTAGCCCTTCATGGTTAGTTGTTCCCAAGTAGGGGGAGAAAATGTGGCTCTATCCAAGGGCTTTCACCTTCTTGCAGCAATTTACTTCCTTGTTTTCAGCCCAGTATGCTGGAAAGAAACAAAAGCTAGGGTTTACTTGTTACAGGAACAAAGAACAAGCAGCCCATCAGCTTGGGAGAATGAGGGTGGTTCCTGGCTTTGCTGCTGGTAAACAGAGATTTCTTCCTGTGTGGTGCCATGTAACTTTCAGGCACCAGCCATCTCTGAGAGAAAAGGTTTTCCTTTAAATGTTCACCTGCAAAATAAGGAAAATGGGGAAGCCGTGTAGTGCAAGAAATAATGAAAATACTGACAGTTGGCTGCTATAAGAAATAATTTTTTGCTTTACATCTTAAACAATAACATACAAGGTTAGTTTATACGTATATAAGGAAAAAATAAAGAAAAGCTGAGTTCTTGACAAATGATTGGTATAAAATCAAATGTTCTTTCCTTTCTTAAACTTTATTAAAAATGTCTTACTTGCAAAAAATTAGGACACAATCAAGGTATTGGCAACTGATTGCTGCAAACTGTTGCCATCTCAAAACCACAAAAAAATAATCACATGACTTTGTATCTTGTTTACAGTTTTTTAAATCATGCAAACAAACTAAAACAATTTCCTTTTAAAGATACAGTGTTGCAGTGTTTTAGGAATTGTGGACTGGAACTGGAAATTTACTACACAGATGAAGAAACTATGATTCAATCTGCACTCCTTGCCTGGCAAGTTAGTAGCAACCTCAATTAGTTCAGAAGACTGGAACTGTACTAGTATGAAACATCTTGCCTACATACTGTTTTGGTTGCTTTTTTTTTGTTGTTGTTGTTGTGGCTTGGTTTGGTTTGGTTTGATTTATTTGTTTTTGCTTTATTTTTGTTTGTTTGTTTGGTTGGTTTTTTGTGTGTTGGTTTTTTGTTTTGCTTTGTTTTGGTTTTGGTTTTGGTTTTTTTTCCTGATACATGTACTAAGTATCACTTGAAGTTAATACCAGAGAAGCAGGGAGAAACTGAAGATATTTATTAAAAAAATGTTGTTTCTCTGGGTTCCATTTTCAAAAGCAACTTCCAAGTAGTATTCATGAAACTTTATACATCTCAATTATGGATACTGAGAAGGTGGTTACGTTTTGTGCATCTTGGTGATCACCTCTAATCTGGTTCTGTTTTCCTCACAGTTTCTTCTTATAATTTCTCATTACAGTTTTTGGAATGGATTGATGGAAGTGAAATCCATTTGTTTTTATGAATGACTTAATATCTCGATTCAATCTGCTTTACATAATGATATAAAAATGGTTTACAACTTCAGAAATGTCACTAAATCACAGTAACAATATTGTATAAGAAATTGGAAAAATGTTAGGAATTTTAAATAGCTATATTCATAGGGAATGGGCAAAAAAAGGAAAACTAAAAAGTGACTAATTTTCTGCTGCAATCCAAAGAACTGACATTGAGCATAGAAATATTGCATTATGAATGCTTCCATTTTAAGATTCTTGTCTGGAACACCTGGTCTTATATGTTTAGTAAAACTGGAGTTAAACAGATGGCAAGGAATCAGCAAACATGACTACATCTAGATCACAAACATTTCTAGATCAAAATATGGGCTATATCTTCAGAATCCTTGGAAATGAAATATTGTCATCTATTAAGAGTTCTTTTCAACACTTTAAAAGGCTGTAGTCCTTCAAAGGACTTGTATCCTTGGATACTTTCCACTTTCTTTTCATTGCTATATGCTGTTTTGAAGACCTCAAAGTACCTTATAAATTATGAATTAAGTTTTACAAAAATTCTCTCTTGTACAGACAGTATTGCAACCAATTTGCCAGGGAATGAAGAGAAACATAAAGAGAGTGAACACTGTAGCTACTTTTCAAAGAGGGAGAAAAAAAAGATAAAGGAAAAATGAGGAATAGACTGACTACCTCACAACAGCTAACATTCTTTAGCTATCCTTTAGGAATCAAGTACATAACATTAACTACCCTCCACCAAAAAAACCCTTAACTTCATTATATACATATACATTATATAACCCTTAACTTCATTATAATCACATTCACATCCCAATCCATATTTTGATCTATAAATTTACCTGGAAAAGAAAATGAATGTGAATATTCGTTTAAATTCTTAAATGCTGTGTCTGTCTGTCATGTTCATGTTGCTTATTAGTAACTAAAACCTATGTGTGAATGGATTGATCAGTGTGCGTCTGTTATGTGTTTTGGATGATCAAGCTTTATTGTTATTATTTTTATGTTTCTAATCTTACTTCTCTGAAGAGAGAGCTGAAATTGCAGCATATGATCTGGCTGCAAACAGTTGATCCGATTGGTTTTGAAAAAATTAAATCTCAGAACTTTTCTTTCAAATGTTTTATGGACTGGAAGATAACTTACGTTTGCATGTTAAAGAGTTTTACAATAACTTACCCATTTCTGTTCAGTATCTTTCTTAGTACTATGGGGCATCACTGAGTACTGCTTAATTATGAAAATATTTGAAATGCATGTGGATAGTTCTGTGATTTTATTAAGCATATAGTAATTATTCATAGGTGATGACGGAGTTCTGTTGTTCTCGTTTTTGAGTAATTAACACTCTTTATTAAGTTCTTTGCATTCATATTGGAGAAACCTACCTAAACCAGTTGGATTGTTTTTACTGAAGTAAGTGCAAGCGTCTGCAAGAATCCTTGAAAAAGAACTTCTGAAAACAAACCAGTAGGATGAACTCTGCCTGTTCAGTGATTAATACATTAGATCCTGGATTTTTCTGGAATAGAAGATTGTAACAATTCATTTTAACAGCACTGTTAAAATGTTTTGTTTGCATTTCAATCAAAATCCCTGTTCTTTATCTGGGATGTTAGTTTCTGCTTCTAATGTAAAAGTGGGAACAAGATAACGTTTACCTTCATTGTACTGCGTGGCCCAAAGAGACAAGGTATGAAGCTAGATGCAAGCAGTGGTCCACTCCATGGATTACCTGACAGTGTTTCTAAACCATGCTTTTGCTCCTTTGCATGCAGACTTACATGATTTTCTGTGCTGTGTCCCACTTGGGATTTAGGTTTGTGTTTGTCAATTTAGACACTAAGCAAAGAGCTAAGTCCTCAGAGTGCTCAGCCAGAAGTGAGTTCTATGTGTCATTACAATCAGAAGCCAACAAACCCTCTCCCATACTTTACTGTGCCACATTTATGAAAGGCGAACAAAAATCAGTGCCCCAGTTACTGTAGAAGCACTGTAGAGTCGGATTCAGCACAGTGAGTGGAATTTATGCCATTAAGCTTAAAAAGTGCAGGCCTGGACCCTGAGAATTATTTAAGATATTCTAGGTTTTATTTTTTTAATTCCTCTGTTGTTTTAGGCATGTTCTCAATTGTGATGTGCAAGAAGTGGAGAAATAAAATTTGATAGTAGTACCCAAAAAAAACCCTTCAGAACTGCAAAGTCCTGTTTTCATACTGAGTAATATAGTATATTAAAAGCTGCTATTTTGAACAGAAAAAATTGGGCCGATTTCTATTAGAAAGCTCTTGATCTTCCTTTTCTACCCTCCATTTCTGTCCTGACAGGTCAAAAGATATCAGTCTTAGACTTGTCACAGGTGCTGGATTGCATATTGCCATTTCTGGGCTTCAGGCCAGTGTAAATTTCATAGTAGAGAGAAAAGGGAATGTTTTTTAGGTAGCCTGGACATTATGGTTCTTCTTTTTTTTGTTCTCTAATTATATTAATTCTTGGCTGTTTGAGTTGTTTGCATGCTTGTTACTGGTGAGGAAATTCTGAAAGACTTAAGGCACAGCGGGAAAGCATATGTAATAAAATTCAGTTCATCCCTTGACAGTGGTCTATAAATCATTGATATTAGGCACACATAGTTCATGAATTAATATCTGCATGCACTGAACTGATTGAAACAAAACAAAACAAAACAAAAAAAAAAGGTTTTCTTGTTCAGTTTCATTTATTCCGTGTGCTGTCTTGACCTATGCCAAAAGTCCTTTAAAACCTTGGGCTTATTTCCACTCCTAAAGGAAGAAAGAGGGTACTAATTTTTTCTACCACTTGTATTACTCATATGCACTTTGTGTCCCATTTCTGTTTAGCTTTTTTACTAGGTGATGATATTTTTTGCAAAATTTGACTTCATCAAGCAATCTTTTATCAAAATTTCTGACTTTAAACCCTAATACAATTAAAAAAAAAAATCACAATTTGCATACGTACTTACAGACATTTCAGGGCAAGGTGGGAGGAGGGTTATGGCAACTAGTAGAACAGTAGATAATTGAGAGCTGGAATTCCACATTAGCGTAGCCCTCATTGCTCTTGTTTTGGAAGAAACTTGTATTGACTAGATGATTAGCATTATTTTAAAATCTTATCTACATCATGAATTTAGTACATTTTACTGTAAAATATTTACTATTCTCTCTGTAGATTCTATTTTTGTTTAGATAACTAAGACCTATAAGAGATTTTCTGTCTGTTTTTGTGTAAGAGACTAGTGAAGTACTGGACCAAGTGCAATAAAGGCTCTTGTTTACTTTGCATTTTGGGTCAAGCCCATAGCAAACTGTCTGCAACTAAATTTTTGTGAATGTGCCTACACAGCTTTTGTCATGTTTTCATAAATAGATCACTGCTTTCAGTATGTTACATTGCACTTCCCCTCCCCCTTCTAAGATATAAAATAATGGTCCCATGATGCAGATTCCCTTTGTTACACTAGTGTGTACATATAAATTTATTTTATAATGGTGTTTCTAAAACACAGCTTAGAATTGCTTTGTTGTATTTTTTCCCTTCAGAACATAATATTTTATGATCACATGTATTTTTGTCATCAGCTCTTGATCTGTGCAGGAACTAGATACTTATTCTCATTCTATATGGGGTCACTGGATATTAGGCCCAAAGAGGTATCTAAAACTAAGCAAATTTGCTCTGGTTTTGACCTAGAAGAAAAGACATGCTAAGCAAGTTCTGATTTTCAGTATCATAGCGATCTGAAATCTAAAGTTATTTTTTTTACTTCCCATGAAGTAAAAATGTTCATAACTTTCTCTTAACTTCAATTGTCAATTTAATCTTCTCAAAAAAAAGCTGTAGGGGAACTTTAATGTGAAATTATTAAAAAGAATTAGTTCCTACAGTCTGTTCACTATATAATTTTCATCTTAAAATCTGTGGATTGTTTTTCAGAGACATTTCTGCTATGCTTTTGGTAGGTGTTTCTATATGAGAAAAATATTTCTTGTTTACTTATTTAATACACATACCAAATACTCAATGGGTTGCATCACGGTAGGGAAGAGTGATGGTGGGGAAGAGTAGTAGGGAAGAGCATCCTCCCCTGTAGCTGCCTTTAAATGTGAGTTATTCTCATTTCACACATCAGTGTAAGGAACTAACAGCCCTTTTTCTCTACTGAGACCAACATCTCTGATGTTGGATTGTGAACAGATTGGGCTGATGCAGAATGTTCATAGACAAGTATCGCTCTCCCATCCTCTTCCCTCGCAACATGGAAGTAATTCACATTGAAATAACATGGCAGTAGAAGGACAACTTGCCTGAGGCCTATAGAAACCCCCTGAAATATTACTTAAAATATAAAGTTGCCTTTGTGTTGTCTCCCTGTGTTTCTGTTATTCAGACATGTAGCCTGAATTTAGCTCACTTAATATTTTAAACACAGTTTACATTTAATTGGCGCACTTGTTGACAAACTACAAAGGGGAAACCTGTCTGACCCCCCTGTGAGCTCAAAATTTAGGCAAGCCTTTCATGTGGATATCTTCCAGTTATATTAGAGAATTCCACTTTTTTCCTTGGGGTCATCTAAAGGAAAATTCAGTCAGTGCAGAAGACGATCAGTATTCAGCTTGCATTTATAACTTATGTTTCCAATAATACCCTGAAGCTTTAGCCACTCCTTAATGTTCTGGCTCCTCCTCTTAGAATATTTTATTCCACATACAGGGCTGGTGTTTGTCTGAACACCTTAGATACTGGGGCTTGCTCACAATTTGTTCTGCTTCAAGGGCAACTGAAATACCCTAGCTCTCCCGCTGAGAGATCTGCTGGTGCGAGGGAAACCCCTGAGTGACATGAAAACCAGTGAAGCTTTTCTCAGCTTATTTAAGATAGGTGAAAAAGTGCATGGCAGGAGCACTGTGGCTTGCTGGTGGCTCCTAATTAGTGCACTTGCACTGAGACTGCAGTGCATCAACTAGACAGGGTTGGTGAGTGGCCAAAAGCTCACTGTAGCTTAATTTTTCCTCTTTAGCCTCCCAGAACTACAAGTTCACTTCCAAGTCCCCATTTTGCTTATATTTATTAATGAGTGACCAATTTAAACTTTTAAAGCCCTACAACCCTGAGCCATAATTTCTCTTGATGTCACCAGCAGTTAGTCTGTCATCAGATGTTTTAGCCTGACTACACACCAGGATTTGCTGTCTGAGAAAGAGCACTTCTCAAGCAGTAGGATCAATGCTTAATTTGTCTCTTATCCATTTGAGAGCCTTAAAGACAGAAGAAATCAGAAGTAGTGTGGTTTATGTGCAAATTTGAGTTTATACAATTCCGCGTTCTGGTTTGTGTGTGTTTTGATTCGTATACACAGGTGTGCAATAGTAAGCTTCATAGGAGCAACTCTTCTATGAAGATGGGCTGACAGAGCTGGGGCTTTTCAGCCTGGAGAAGAGATGGATCTGGGGAGACCTTATAGCAGCCTCCGTTACCTAAAGGGGACCTACGGGAGAGCTGGAGAGGGATTCTTTGTCAGGAAGTGATAGGACAAGGGGTAATGGTTTTAAATTGGAAGAGGGAAGATTTAGATTAGGTATTAGGAAGAAATTCTTTACTGTGAGGGTGGTGAGGCACTGGAACAGGTTGCCCAGGGAAGTTGTGGATGCCCCACCCCTGGAAGTGTTTAAGGCCAGGCTGGATGGGACTTTGAGCAACCTGGTCGGGTGGGAGGTGTCCCTTCCCGTGGCAGGGTGGTTGGAACTTGATGATCTTTAAGGTCCCTTCCAACTTTAACCATCCTATGATTCTATGATCAGTATTTCCTTTCCTCGTGCAAAAAAAAAAAAAATCACCAGCTTGGGATCACAAATCCATAAAGCCGTTATCCTCAGTTTTAATGGAGAACCTTGTGATCTGTTGTACCTTTGAGCATGTGCGTGTGCGTATGTCTCTGTGGTGCTGTCTGGGGTTAGGCAAGGAACAGGTGTACTGCCTGCAGCAGCTTTCTGTGCATGTTGGTGGGCAACCTCCTGGCAGATCAGGTATTCCCGCGTTTTAGTAGCTATCATTCAATGGTCTATTTGACTTCCTTGCTGTGAACAGTGCTTTGTCTTACCATTTATACTTCTTTGGCTAAAACAGTAATCTTGCAGAGAATCCATCTCTCATAGCCTGGTCATTCCATGCTGAGTCATTCTTTATTTCCTTTAATAAACCATGTTTTGACGTTAATAATTTTCCCTTTTTCTGTTTCAGACAATAAACTGTTCTTGAGAGAACACTTAATCTAGAGCTTCCAGTAGGTACTGCTTATCAAGTGCAAGCTTCCTGGCTGTGTAAAGGATTCACCTTTGAGTCCTTGTCTCAGAAGGAACATCAAGTTCTTTTATTCCATAAAATACCATAATTGTGTGCCTTGCAGTTGCAGTATTTTGCAGTATTTTCATGCTAATGCTGTAATTTGTTCCTTTCATTGCTGGTTGGGTTGCTAAATTGGTTTCAAGGCCCTTTGAAGTGTTACCAGTTAAATAAACTGGGAGGGATGGGCATTTTTGTTGTTTTCGGTTGGGACCCTCCAGGTGCTAATATCAGGTGACAGGTGAACCAGCTTGACAATTAATCTTTCTTCCACTGTCACACCCAGTTGGATGTGAGTGGAAACCTGGTGTTTAAATGACATTAAGTTATAATCTATAGGAAAGAATTTTAAATTTACAAAATTGGACATAAACTTTAACTTTTCCTTAATGTCCACGATTAACTCAAGTGTATTTTTCAGTTTTATTAATGTTTTTGAGACCTGAGTGAATTTATTTAGAGGAACTTATTGAAAATGTACATGATCTAGCCCCTTGCATGAATACTTGCCTAGTGAAAATGAGGTAAGGTAATGATGTTGAATCAATTTGTGTTAAAAAGAAAAAAAAATATAGAAAAATACTGTTATGTTTTTAGACTTGGCCCAGGTACAGCAGAAATATTTTCACTTAGTATCCAACTGCTTAGAGGGATTATTTAACTCCAGTTCCACAGTGCTAAAATCTTTCATCTTAATTCATTACATAACGGGATTATCTTAAAAAAGGTCTAGATGGCACAGTTGATCGATAGAGTAGGATACATTTTTGGAGGTCTAGGCTTAAATCTGACCCTGAGACAGAAATGCATCATGTTTGCAGGTCTAAATATATGCCCAAGTATATATTTGTTTATATTCCATGCAATCTGGCATTACTTCATGCAGCTGGCAGCCTGTTCAGTAAAGACCCAAGACTCAACTAGCAGTTTTGGACAGAGGAACACTCTCACAGCTGTTTGGAGAACCTGATTTAGCGCGTCTGAACTGTTCTTGGCTTTAGCCAAGGCGGGTAGTTTTTCACTTCCCTGACTGCTGAAATTTATCAAATTTACACAATAAATTAGTATAAAACAAAGGAGGACAGTGCAACTGGAATTCATCTGAGCTACTGTGTCTGGTTGTTACTCAGAATTATAATAGGGATAGAAAAAAAAGCTTAAAATTTAGTAATAAACTCTGTGTTGTAAGATTCAGGTAGGTTAGTTATCTCTCAAAATTAGGAAAGAAAAAGGTTCCAATAACATCATTAAACTTGCAGTGTTAGGTATTACAATCCTATTTTTTGTCTAATTTTTATCTTGTGTCTATACCTCTGCAAAGCTGGGGGAATTGCTCTGAATGAAGATGGCAGCATTTTATGCAAGTGTGGAGAAATGCGTAAGACATAAGAAAATCAGAACTTGGGTACATTGTACTCTGTGAGAATTGTAATATATTAACTTCTGCATTTAGTGAAGAAGAGAAGAAGGGAAAATATTTTCTTTATCTGAATGGCACAGTAGAAGACAGTTTTTTGTTAGGTAGCACATTGCTCAGTGTGGCAGAAAGCCTGTCACCTGGCAGTGTCCATACCATTGTGCCTTCCCGTGTTCTGCTATCTGAGCTGGCCTCTCTTTCTGGAATGTAATTGTTGTATAGCTGTGAGAAGCTGCCTCTTTTTATTGTTTATTTCTAGCATTTCCAAAATTTGTATTGTTTTAAATTCCTGTTTGAACAGAAGGAATCACTGTGTACATTGATTTCAGAAGAATCAATTCTGAGCTTTTAGGACATAATCTATAATTACAATAATAATTACAGTTGGGAAAATCTGTGTGACTGTCCTAGATATAGGCTAATTCTATTTTATTTATCTGTTACTCCAGTTAGCAATTACTTCTGAATTCAGTAATGTGCATTTAAAAATAAGACGTGTCATCTAGAACAATCATATAAGTAAGGATAATAGTTGTGAGAAATAATGATAACAACTTTTTATTTTGTGCTGAAATTCAAAATGTTTTCATTTTTCCCTATTGCCATACAAATGAAAATTTCTGTGTGGTAACAGAATTCATACAACCAAATTTCAACTCAGGCACTGTGCTGCATCTTCTACAGGCTAATGCTGGAGCACTGTTTTTAGCATTTGCAGATTTAGTGTCAAAGTGACTAAAAAAATTGTTTCTTTGTGTTACATAAGTTCAATTTTCTTACTCTTCATTTCTAAAGCATAATTTCCTACAAGAATAAATAGTAGTTTGTATGTCCTTCTTATAANATTATTTAACTCCAGTTCCACAGTGCTAAAATCTTTCATCTTAATTCATTACATAACGGGATTATCTTAAAAAAGGTCTAGATGGCACAGTTGATCGATAGAGTAGGATACATTTTTGGAGGTCTAGGCTTAAATCTGACCCTGAGACAGAAATGCATCATGTTTGCAGGTCTAAATATATGCCCAAGTATATATTTGTTTATATTCCATGCAATCTGGCATTACTTCATGCAGCTGGCAGCCTGTTCAGTAAAGACCCAAGACTCAACTAGCAGTTTTGGACAGAGGAACACTCTCACAGCTGTTTGGAGAACCTGATTTAGCGCGTCTGAACTGTTCTTGGCTTTAGCCAAGGCGGGTAGTTTTTCACTTCCCTGACTGCTGAAATTTATCAAATTTACACAATAAATTAGTATAAAACAAAGGAGGACAGTGCAACTGGAATTCATCTGAGCTACTGTGTCTGGTTGTTACTCAGAATTATAATAGGGATAGAAAAAAAAGCTTAAAATTTAGTAATAAACTCTGTGTTGTAAGATTCAGGTAGGTTAGTTATCTCTCAAAATTAGGAAAGAAAAAGGTTCCAATAACATCATTAAACTTGCAGTGTTAGGTATTACAATCCTATTTTTTGTCTAATTTTTATCTTGTGTCTATACCTCTGCAAAGCTGGGGGAATTGCTCTGAATGAAGATGGCAGCATTTTATGCAAGTGTGGAGAAATGCGTAAGACATAAGAAAATCAGAACTTGGGTACATTGTACTCTGTGAGAATTGTAATATATTAACTTCTGCATTTAGTGAAGAAGAGAAGAAGGGAAAATATTTTCTTTATCTGAATGGCACAGTAGAAGACAGTTTTTTGTTAGGTAGCACATTGCTCAGTGTGGCAGAAAGCCTGTCACCTGGCAGTGTCCATACCATTGTGCCTTCCCGTGTTCTGCTATCTGAGCTGGCCTCTCTTTCTGGAATGTAATTGTTGTATAGCTGTGAGAAGCTGCCTCTTTTTATTGTTTATTTCTAGCATTTCCAAAATTTGTATTGTTTTAAATTCCTGTTTGAACAGAAGGAATCACTGTGTACATTGATTTCAGAAGAATCAATTCTGAGCTTTTAGGACATAATCTATAATTACAATAATAATTACAGTTGGGAAAATCTGTGTGACTGTCCTAGATATAGGCTAATTCTATTTTATTTATCTGTTACTCCAGTTAGCAATTACTTCTGAATTCAGTAATGTGCATTTAAAAATAAGACGTGTCATCTAGAACAATCATATAAGTAAGGATAATAGTTGTGAGAAATAATGATAACAACTTTTTATTTTGTGCTGAAATTCAAAATGTTTTCATTTTTCCCTATTGCCATACAAATGAAAATTTCTGTGTGGTAACAGAATTCATACAACCAAATTTCAACTCAGGCACTGTGCTGCATCTTCTACAGGCTAATGCTGGAGCACTGTTTTTAGCATTTGCAGATTTAGTGTCAAAGTGACTAAAAAAATTGTTTCTTTGTGTTACATAAGTTCAATTTTCTTACTCTTCATTTCTAAAGCATAATTTCCTACAAGAATAAATAGTAGATTGTATGTCCTTCTTATAACAAAAAACCCCAAACAAAACCAGCATATAGAAGCAAGCAAACTCAATTAACAGAGAAAGATCAAATACTTCTCCTGGTTTAAGGCGAATATGGTGGATATCCCACATGGATGACATTAACTATTGGAAAAATCTATGATTGCTGCTTTATAATTTTTTTTTTAAAATGCAATTGATAAACTCAAATTGATAAATTGAGTATCATTAACTTTCACATCTTCCACAGCTTCAGCTACTGTTAAATAGAAAATTTGGTTCATTACAGAAATCAAATACTATTAGATATAAAAGGTGGGGCTGAGTAGGTGCTGTTGAAGAAGCCTCAGAGATTAATATTTCAAATGCGCAAAATGCAAAATTTGAACTCCATCTGACAGCTCTTGGGGTCTTCTGCTGATTGCTATAAGGCAAGTGAAAGAATAGGACTATTTGTATATATATATATATGTATGTATGCATGTGTGTGTGCATGTTAATAAAAATCCAGAATATCATACATTGTATTTGATCTTATCTTTACTGTATAACTTAATGCAGTGTATCTTATAATGAGCTTAGTAGCTATGAATACAGAACTTAGTACCTGTGCCTAGGTGTCTTTCCAAGTTACTGATACCTCTGGAAATCTTGAAATTCTCTAGTATCAATGAGAGTAAATTTGTAAAGCAGCATGTTTTCTAAGAAGGACAAATCCAGGTAATTTGAAATTTCTTAACATCAAAAAAGGAAAACAACACAAAATTGAGCACATTTAAATGTTTCTTATTATAGGGCAGTGTAAAGTGAATTGAATTTTCTAATGATTTCCAACTTGATTTGAACAGAATCAGAACTATTCTTGCATTAGGTTTTTAGAACTAGACTAAAGAAAAGGTCTTATACCTAGACCAAATGTTTCAGGAAAACATGGTTTACCTAAGAGTGCTTCCCTCTTTGTAATCTTATAAGGTAAAAAATCCTGTAGATAGATGGGACATTCTCTATTATGATTACAAAATAGTGTACTTTACAAAATCTCTGTGTAAAATTAAATTCCCACTGCCAGCTGAACATTCACTGGTTAATTTATCAGAAGATAAAGTGTTCTTTAAAAATGCACTTAAATCTATATGATGTAAAATAAAAATTAAAAATTAAAATATTCCTAAACCGCAATAAATAAATGGTATACTACTACTGGCATTATTCAAGTAATAGAAAAACACTATTCCTGGATAATATTTCCTGTAATCTATTTGGCATCTTTCTTATTAGGGCTTGGTTTTACCATTTAAGAGAAATATGAGTGGATGTAATCACTCATTCAGAGTTATTCTTAGTCAGAACCACATAGCAAATATGCATCTGTATCGTTTTCTATTAACATTACCTGTATATTCAGTACAGACATGCACGTTTCTGATTCTAATTTTTACTGATCCCTTGAGAGCTTTTGAGAGGTGGTTAAAAGTATTTTTCTTTCTATCTTTACAGAACTGTGTGTATGTGAATTCCTGGCCTGATGGATGCTCCTCATCACTGCTGAATTTAAAACATAAAGAAAAGTCTTTAGGGTGGACATCTTGGAAAATTCTAATACAGGTTACTTCAATTCATAGAAACACTATTCATGTTCTAAATTTAAATAAACAGAAATCTCAAAATACAAAATGATTTGCAAAATAATTTGGTTGTTACCCTGGATTGTAACACAAAGCAATGAAACATAACCAGTTTTGTATTCTGTTTTCTTTACTTGAATGCCTCATGTTATAGGCAATGGCACATCTCTTGGTAGCCACAGAAATCCTATTATTTTCTGTAGTGTGTAATTTCTCTTAAGGTGTCTGGAAAAGTACAAACACATGCAAAAATGGTCATCCTCAAAACTTCATGCATTTGGTTTCAAATGAAAGTTACAGAAATAGAAAAAAATGCAACTTCTCCCTCCCCCCTTTATATTACTGTATGAAAATCTGTGAACATTTGGGCTTTGACTTATAGCAACTATACTTTCATGTACTGCTATCTTTGAGCTTTTGCTGGAATACATTTATTTATTATTCCCCAAGTGTTAGTGTTGCATGTGTTTACCAATGAAGTGCTTATCACTGTATATGCAACACAGGAACAGAGGAAAAATGACTATGAATTATATGTTAGAAAGCCAGAAGTTTTAACAAGTAATTTGGGCTTGTTTGATTTTTTTTTCCTCTTTTTTATTCACTAAAAGAAATACTAAGAAAATATTTAATATTTTGGCTGGCATATGATATCATCTATCACTCTAACCATGAATCAGATTACCACTATGTTCAATTGAACCAGGTGACCGCTTTGACCCTACGTAATTCATAATGCATAGGCAGTTTAAAATAGCAACAATTAAAATGGTTTGAATAGAAGGTGTCTTACAATAACAGTAGTTGTGTGGATTTTTAGAAAATTTAGTCCTCAATTAATGCAAATTTAATTTTATTGAGCCTGAATTTTGAATCCTTGTTGTATTTTTGCAAAATAATGCATAAATATTACCTAATCAGTAGCTTACACAGTGGTTCTTTGGGGAACATGGGAAAATAACGATACTGTGTGGATCAGAGCCTGCATGTCTGTGAGGCTTCTTGGTGTGGCAGAGAGCATGTACTGTATTAGAAAATGCTAATAAACAGACTAGGACATTCCCCCATCCCATTAAGCCTGAAGGAGTGTCAGGGTTTGCCGTCTGGCTCTCCATATGCATTACTTTTGTCACATTCACTCCTTTTTCTCGGTTTTTTCTCCTCCATTTTTTCTTCATTTTGTTGTTAGCACCACAGTCCTTTCATCCTTCCTCCCTTTGGAGCAGAAATCTTCATTTTAGCTAAAGATGAGTTTCTCCCTTCTGCCTCTGCCTGCCCACAGATGCTAATAACAGCTCCTTCTTAGGCTGATGGCTAGTCTCTATAGCAATGAGGCAGCAGAAGCACTCAGCGCTAAAAAACAAGCAGATCTTGGTATCAGCCTCCATTTTTTTCTCTTTCCTTTCTCTGAAGCTGTTACCACCTACCTTCACCTCTGCAGAAATCTGTAAATGTGCTGATATTCATCCAGTGGAATGGACCAAGTAGAGGGAAACAGCAGTGTATGGATTACTTGCCTAAAGTCCTAAACTGAATGGAAAGTTAGTTGATTTTACTACATTTTATGAAACTAAGGAAGCATCTGGGGTGTAGATAAATATTCTGCTGTGATGTGTAACTAAAATGGCCAATGAAAGTGATACACATAAGAAGATTGACTGCTGTCATATTAAACATAGAATATTGGAACAGTGAATAAAATACTACGCTATGTATTTTGGGTGAAAATACAATAAATATTCTGATTCATAAGGGAACATATTCTCAAACTGAGTGAAGATGAAAATATTTAATTTTCCATGCGTGGGTGTCTATGTAATATTACAGGGAAAAGGTAAGTGAGTAGAGTTTGTTTTTATTGCAAAGGCAAGATTTGGATACTGTATGGTATGCAGGAAAATCAAATAAGATGTTCTGTCAGGAAGATAAAAAATAAATAGCATTAGTTCTCTAGGCTGATTCTAAACTATCAAAAATATGTCCAGTCTAACATAGATGGCATTTAGTTATAGCACAGATGAATATTTAGTAATATTCTGCAAAGACTGAAAGGGTGACTTTTGTTTTACTAGACACTTGAAGACATGATATTAAAAATGTTTCCTTTGTTTGGCATCAAAAAGTATTATGATCATTTTGCCAAATAGCATACAAACAAAGCTATCAGGGGGTGTACTGTACTGACAGGCTTTGGGTGAGAAGATTAGTTTTGAATCAACAAAACTTCAAGTAATTTCCTAGATCTTTGAGTCAAATGTAGGACAGATGTTTTATAAATAGTGTAATACATAACATAATAAGTGGCTTTACAGATTTTCAATAATGTTAGAGCAAAAGTTATTTTGAGGGCAATTGACAAGTGGCAACAAGTATAAATTAAACCCAAAGCTATCTTTCAAGACAAAAACAAATGTGATTTGGATTTGGTAATGAATGGACAGTCTCAATGAAGCAGTTGAATTAAAAAGTAGGAGCAAGTGTTCATTTTCATAAACAAGAGAGAGTACAACTTTGATTGCTCCTTCACAGTCTTTGTTGGACTTGTTAGGGGATGCCAGAAAAACACATATTGTCTTTTATGAATCGAAACTCATTATACTGGCATGACCCACTTGTGAGAACATGGGGGAACCTCTGTATAAAGGTATCGCAGGGATTTATTCCTCACTTTTTATAGGAATAATGTATAAAGATGATGCGTTTACACTGGGAGAATGATTTAGTGTGCAGAAGTTCATGTTTGCTGCAGTGGTCTCAATGATCTTCAGGTATGTCAGAGATACTGGGTGAAGCAGGCGTCTATCATACTCCAAGTTATGAGAGATAAACAAACAGCGCAGGTTACACTATATTGGCTGCACCAACCTAGTTAAAGGGAGATGACTTTCCAGCACAGACAAGACTTCAGAGTGTGCTGACTGTGCATTTGATAGTGCAGTGATATCTTTCTTTTAACAGCTTTATCCCACTGCGTGTTCTGAGCATGGGCTCCAGGTCAGTGAAGAGTCAGAGCACGTTATAAACAGACTATCTGTATTCTTCACTAAAGAAATGAAGAACATATAGTTCTAGTCTCTGTTCAATCAGGGCTTACATGATTGAACTGAGACTAGTATGGAATATTATCTAGCTTTGCAAACAAATGCAGAACAGTAGAGTTATGTAAGCAATATTGAAGCAACATTGACAAAACAATGGAAGAAGAAGGTTCTTGAAAAATGCCAGCAGGAGGGAAGATGTAGTAGGAAGGAAGAAAAAATAATTCTTTAAGTCAGACAAATTGTGCACCAGAGTCACAGTGTTCATTTAACAAGAAAGTAACTTTCTGGTTGATAAGAATGCAAAGAATATTTTGAAAGCATGCACTGAATGTTGAGTGACGTACTTTGTTTGGATTTGTCAGTAAAACCTGAAAGCCACAACCTTTCTATATTTTAATAACCCATTCATTTCCATGCTGCATTCATCTAGCTACCAAATGATGGCATCTAGAAATGTACATCACTGTTTGGTTCTAACTCAGCAACAGCTAGAATCAAAAACACAGCTGATTGCAACACGAAGGGAATATATCTGCAGGGAAAAACTTTGTTATCACAAGGGAGATGACAGATTTGGCAATTACAAAAGAAAGACCACTGATTTTCTCCTCTATTTAGGGAGAAACAAGGTGCAGTGTTCTCAGCAGGATAAAGCTTGGCATTCTGTTCCAATAAACACAGGGAAACACGCAAACAAAAAAGATGACATTCAATATATTGTCAAGTATGTCAGAACATACCAATGATACTGCTCTTAATCATGTAAGTAAGTGCTACTGATTGGAGCTACAGTTTGGCATTCAAAGTCAGCAGAACTGGGAGAGCGTCATTATTGTTATTTTTTTAATTCCATGCCTCATGGTTAATATTCAGCAATATTTCTTACCAAAATTTATTCTTATTTTCCTCTTCACCCTATATAATGACTGTTCTTTACAAGCTCTTAAAAGAGCTAATGAGAGCTATTCTTGTCTTCCTATGACCCAAAACTACAGTTATCTGTGTATATAGATTGTCTAGCTGTGTGTTTGCCGAGCTAGTACAAAATATGGAGATATGTAGGTGGTTGAATGATTAGTCTTTTAAGTTATTGGAAAGTCATACTGGTTCATACCTTGATCTGCCTGGTTTAATATCCTGTCTCTGAATATAACCATCTTTAGAAACTTCAGAGAAGAATCAGAAAGTTTATAATATGCAATATTTTGTTTCCCACCATAATTATTATTAAATTTAATAATGATTGGTTTAGGTTGTGGCTTCCAAGCTTGGTTGTTGTGGTCCTTTTCTCTCTTGTATTTCTACTTGGAACTAGAAATATAAATCAGTGATCAAGTAGCAGAATTTAGGTTCTAATGTTTTAACCTCTCAATTGGATTTTGTAAGACTTCTAGGATGGTTTGTTGTCATTAATTGTTGCTGTTCAGTTTACAGTGTTTCTGAATGTGCAAAATCCTCCTTTTTTTATAGGTCCTTTAGCAATACTTTCTATATGTATAATATAGGAAAAAAAAAAAAAAAGCTTATATTACAAGTTTTAAACTGGTGTTCATTTTATCAGTAAACATTCCTGAATTGTAAATGAGGATGAACAGAAACTTCCAGTCATCTTACTTTGTTCTAGTCAGTATTAATGTTTTTATTATGAATTCATATTTTTTTTTATTTTCATTAAAGGGTTGCTGTACATCTCAGTATATTTTAGGGAGAAGTTTTCATGCCTTTTCACATTCCTCTCACCTCTCTTTGACCTCCATGTGCTTCAAATTTTCTTCACACCTCCGTGTTAGTACTCTGAAAGCTTTTGACTGTTAAGTTGGGCAACTTGATACTTCTATCTTAGGGACTGGCACATGGTTTTACATTAGGTGTAGAACAACTGATCATTTCTCGGTTCAGAAGCTTACCTGAAGAAAAATTGATTTGGATAAGTCTGAAGCCAATTCTTTTCAGGATTTTAAAAGAAATCTACAAATTTCTTCTGGCCATTTCAATACAAGCGTAGAATTAGATTAAAGAGAGAAGGTAGATGACTCTCACAAAGTCAACCAAGTGCTAGGGCTGATTCTTGTCATCCACAATCTACATATGTGTGCCTACCTGTTTCTTCCAGTTTTTGCTCTAGTATATTTCAGGCATTTTTTACAAAATGAAATTTCATCAAGGGAGGGCCTGCTATCTCAAATGTTCGAGAGAGCCTCTGGAGAAATAAAGATTGACTTCAACACCATAATGGTGAAGGTGGACAAAGAAGAGCAAGACTAGAACTTGCATGAATATCCTACCCACAAGATTCACATAAAGCAAATCCTAGAAAAGGGGATAGGAAAGACATGCAAGTAAAAGAAAACTGTCACCTGAGTATCATCTCAGCACTTACTGTAAAATTTGAATCTTTTGTTGAAAAAAAAATTAAATCAACTATTCTAATATTTGATTTCAGCTGAAAATATTTGGATTTGGCATAATTGCCAAATCATTTTTCAGCAAAAGCTATTAGCCAAAGTATGTTTTATCAGTGTGTTTTAGATTAATGTAAAGGGTCTCATTTTTATACATATGTGTAGTCCTATATAAACATGCTTGAAAAAAAGCTAGGAACTTGTCAGAAGTTTAATACAAGTTGCACATTAAATCATTATTTCATAATAAAATAAATGAAATGTCCTCATGTATACAGAGGGGAGATAACTGCATATCCTCTTTCTATGTCATACTCCTATGGCAATTAATGTATGCCACAAAAATTGTTCAGATATGTCTAAAATATTTTCTATATAACAAGAACACAAATGAATGGTTTCAAGTACAGTTGAAAGAACAAGTGCGGTGTTGTGTTGCTTTGTGATCTGTGCTCTATGTAATACACCCTTGACCTTTCAAGGAACAGTTTTCTTCTTTCAAATGTGGTTTCTTTTTTCATGTGTCTAGATATCTATGGGTCAAGGAGGAGAGCAATGGAGTACTGTAGTAAATTGACTAGCATACAACAATGCCACTGTCCCTGCAATTGAATCAGAGTTGTGCAACATATGCCTCACACTAAAATAGCAGAGATGCGTTTTCCTTCATGTGGTAGGAGGCTGGATTTTCACAGGTAGAAGGTTAAGTTTTAGCTGTTCTTTTTCTAAGTGCAGGTCACGATAGCAGTGAATATTGACGCATGCAAAAGACTAATTTTGTTACAGAAGTTTTTTCTGTTGGTTTTAAAGTAGATTCCCTTAAAAAAAAGTTTCTCTATGATGAAAAAAAAAGATTAAAATACAAGACCATTTTGGTAAAGTTTATAAATGTTTTCTTCATTTTTTTTTTCTAGAAAAGTGAACAGTTTTGCATATAGAAATACAGGATGATGGGGTTGATGATAAAGACTGTTAATGAAGTAACTGGCAGTATTCAGAAGGAAAGTAGAGAGTGCCACTGCTTTGCCATCTACTACTGCTGCTTTGATATCTGTTGGCTCATTGGCATATGGGGATTAATGCTCAGATGCTGCTTCAGTGTTTTGCTTGTGTGTAGAGTTTGCTAAGTGGTCATCTGGAAATAAACCTCTCAGATTAGTTTTTCCTTGGATGTATACATTAAGAATTTGAGGGAGCTTTTGAATAGAAGTTGAAGGAAACAGTTATTCTGCTTAAGAAAATACAGCTCTGGAAGTTGCAAGGTTCCTTTTCTTTTTCCTTATTCTGCAGGACTAGAAGATAGGGGTTTGTTTCTGATGCTAAATTACTCTTGTAATGTATAATGGATTGTGTGGGTCAGTGCAGTCATTGGAATATAACAATATTTTCCTACTTATATAAGCTGAATTCAAGGTCTTGCTTTCTGTCTTCCTGCAAAGTTTTGCCACACTGGGCATGCTTACACCAATCCACATGCCCCATCATGTCTTGGGATAATTTAATAGCCTGGCATACAGAAGAAAGGGGAACAAAGTTCCTGTCTTATGAAAATAGAGTAGGTGACTGAACTAAAAATAGGAGCTGTCAGAAGGGAGGGAAGATATCTTCTTAATATTTTCAGGTCACATGTAGAAATACACTATGCTCTGGTTCTGAATGTCACTTTCCTTTTGGCTGTTCTGATGACTTCTATACTTGAAAAACTTCAAGTATCTAGGAACTTGTGTCTAGGAACTGATTTTTTCTGTTTTCTTTTAGGTTCACTTGTCCCAGTATGTCCAGCTGAGTCATTCAAATCTGTGTTGAAGCCTACCAGACAGGTGAAAGGAAGTTTATGAGCCTAGGGGAGACTTGTGCTAATAGGCAGTGTGAGTAGTTCGCTGTACCTTCAGGTCACATTATTTATTGATTTTATCTAAAATGTTTTTCCACAGAAATAACCTTACAAGGTGTGCAGGGCTTTTCTTAGGGCTTAAATAGACATCAGTATGATGCAAATAAAAACGACACAGCAGCACTATGTCCACACACCGCAAGGTTATCAATATGAACAAACCTTTGAAAAAAACTTAAGCGTTGCAGTCTTTGAAATCCAAACAGTGGATGTATTACTGCTTTTATTCCTACCTAGGAGAAAGATGAAGTACCACTGAACAGACTGAAAAGCAGCTGAGGAGACTGGAAACTGAGTTTAGTTTTTATGCTGTTAGACTAAGTACTGTGCCTTTTATAAACATTTTCCATATTTTTTTAGTTCTAAGCGCACTATAAAAAGTAGGGAGATACTGAGCACAGATGTTAACTTCCAGAGACACTGGGATCTCTGGTGGATAGGTACCTGGTGAATCTTGCTGCAGCCTCTTAGAAGATGCCATTTCCAACCTTTCATCCTTGTCCTTTGTGGAAGTTAACCTCTGTATAGTAACGCTGTAGTAGACCTGACAGAAGTGGGTGTTTGCCTCTACTTTTGCTGCTTTTCATGCAGCTCAGTAAAGACACTAGACTTTGAACTGGAATAGCTGAGGCACAGAAATGGTCCTTTTTATCAACTCTGACATGGATAGTAGCTTCAAGCAAAGGGCTGAGAATTAAGAAGCTGCAGAAATACTAGGTTTTGAATCCTCATGATTGTGGGGTTCAGGGATAAGATTCAACTTCTCTGAGTGTCATGAAATATAAAATTAATAATTTTTTTGATTTAGAGTTGACAGCTTCACTGGATCAACTGCTGACTTCATGTGAGATAGACTGGAGGGTGTGGGCTTCTCATGCAGTTATGGCTTTAGGCTGGTGGGAAAAAAATAGCCACTGGCAGAGAGCCGATAACTAAAAATAAGCTTCTTGGGCTGCATTCTACATATTCAGCTCAAGGAATGCATGTGGTGGAGTTGTATTTGGATTTGGAGTAGTAATGGATTATATAGAGACTGAATTTCTCCTCATGTCGGTCCAGAGAGAAATAATCTGAATCAGGACTTTTGTCTTTCACACACAACCCAGCATTTGTTTCCAAATGAGTACCATAACAGTAGGCCTAAGTGTTGATATAAAGCTGATGCAAGCCTTACTATAAATTATTTATTCTTGTGTGGCTACCCAGTTTTTTCTCATTATGAATTTTGCAATACTTTGGATTGGGCCTGATGGAGAATGGTATTTACTTGGTTTAATTTGATTTTTTGAAAGGTAATTTTCTTGTATTGGGAAAGGGAAAAAAAAAGGGCACCAAATATTTCCTGCTTACCAGATCAAAAAAGTATAGAGCGTAGATACAGTATATTCCTGTCAAAACCTTAACCAGGCATTGATAATTGCAGTAGTAGCCTGAGAACTCAGAAAAAGTCTCATTCAAATCTGTTCTTAGTAAGCTGCATACATTATACATTTAAATATATGTATATACATGATTGTGTAATTGAGATGGCTGTGCAGGTGGTATACTTTAAGAAAAAAGACATTAAGGTTAAATGTGTATTTAAAAGTAGGGGTTTAGAAATGCTTGCTTTTCTTACATTTAAATTTAGATGTTTTGAGAAGTTAAATAGGATTCAGTTGTTTGAGGATTACTTTGTGTACGACTTGGACTTAAATCACAGGGCATTTGATATCAGCTATTGTGTTCAAAGCAGCTGCTGTTAGAGGATTTATATATGATATTGCTTCCAAGGTATTAGTATAGCAGGTTGTCTTCTAGCTGAATTTGAAATGGAACGTAGATACTATATTTTCCTTGTCTAGTGTGTTTGGGTGATTTTGAGCCATCTTGATCTGGTGTTTAAAGGTGTTAACTGGTTCAAAATTGTTGGCATCTTTTAGAGGATATTAAATAGAGGAACATAGAGTTAAACTGTGTGAAACTGTGCTTTCCATTTGATTGTAAAAGAGGAAAAATAAAGTCTCTAGAGTGAAAGAAGTACTTAGAATAATCCAGTCAGTGCTTCAGATCCTAAAAAAAGCCACAGATGATACTTCACTGAGGGTAATGTTAGTGTCTTGGATTATCATTATGTAGCATTTTCCCAACAGGATGAAAAGAACATAGAGTATTTGTAAGGAAAAAAAAAGAGAAAATTTTGGTAAGCTTTTTAAGCAAAGTCAAAAGAAAATGAAATATGCTTACAGTATTTCACCCACAAACAGATGGCCAAACATAACAAATCAATAGTATGTAAATAACAGTGTTAAAAAGATCTGTTGCAATGCATGAAAAATGACTGGTTTCTTGGCTGCTACCTTCATGCAGACTAAACTTTCACGGAGAAGAGTAGGATATATGTTGAGTTTTTTTCACAGAGAGATGTAGTGGCTCAAAGTTGCCATCTTCATTTAGAAGTCTATTGTTTTTAAAGTCCAATGCAAAATCAACAGATGCCCTTTAGAACTTGTAAAGGTGGTACCTAATAAACGTGCAGTGCTGGAAGGTCTGAAAGACAAAGGCAGTGGAAGGAAATGCTACTCTTTTTTTCATGAGGACTGTGAGTTCTCTTGCCCTTACCTAAGTCTACAACAGAATTTGTGCTGGGAACTCCTGAAAATTCAAACAGAATTGTTACAGGAGGCAGATTGTGATAGTGAACTGCTTTTTCTGTGCCACGAAACCATTGGTGCATTGGTACAAATTGTGTGTCTGCCTATTTAAATTGAAAAGAAAAACATCGGTCCAGATCATATCTTAGTGTAACACTCCTGAAAGTACAATTTATTCAGTACTTTCAAGACTTACAGTCATTTTTCAGATGTATTGCAAATAGTGTCTCTAGTATTTTAAGACATATCTTGCCCCTAAAGTATGCCAATCGTGTTTGCTTATTCAAATTACAATAATGGGGGATTTGGTAATAATTTAAAAGAAAAAGGATTTGTGCAAGTGACTTGACTTACTACCTCAGGCTATTGATTTTAAGTCTCTCTCGGATAGTGGCTTCCCTTCTGTAGAATGTGAATGATGATGTTTTACCGTCCTACTTTAGTAAAGATTTTGAGTTCCTTGGATTAGGAACTTTGGTTGGGCTTCATTCTGTACAGCACTGTACAAAGTAGAAGTTGAACATTACAAAATATGGAATAGGCACAGAGTGCCCAGTTTTAAATTTAGTTTCTGCTGCTCATTATTTTAGAGGAATCAGAAAAAAGTACTGTAGTCTTCTGAAAATAGTAAAATACGTTAGTGAGTATTAATAATTTATAAGCTTACTAATTAGTCAGGAATTAAGACCACTTAAACAAGTTATTATTTGGGGAATCTGCTAGTTTAAAAGAATAACTTCTGCAATTGATCAGAAAAAGTTACTGAATATTTCGTGCAATCAAACATTTAAATAGTATACATCTTTGATGCAAAGAATATTTTTATTTTTCCCCTGTTGTTCTTTATTATGAATAGGATGACATTTTCCTGATTTTTTTATTATTTTTCCCACTTCTTATCAGGATCAGATAATTGGTTTGAGATTTCTATAAAGATCTACTTATAATATGTCCTTTCCCAGAGTAAAATAGACTGTCGGAATGGTCGGAGTGGGAAGCCGTACACGGAGTAACGATGAGTTTCAATATGAGTATGATAGTTCTCCTTTATTCCAGTTTCTTACAGAGTTTATATAGACAGCTAAAAGAAGCACACGCTAGCAACAGCTACATGATTGGCTTATAGTCTCTGTTCAAACACCTAGAGCGCTCACACAATTGGTGTAAAGTTCTTGTTTGTGCGCAGCAATGTTTTTTCCCCTTCTCCCAACTGCCGTTCCGCTTATCTTGTTTCCCATGTAGCTGCTTCTTCATACTTCTACTTTTCAAGGACAGTTCACAGCAACCTCTAAGCTTTTATCTACATCAAAGACTGGCCTGCTCATTGCAATCAAGTCGTGCCCCTTTTCACTCAGCCATTCCTCCACAGTAGCCCAGTATNGTGGCTCAAAGTTGCCATCTTCATTTAGAAGTCTATTGTTTTTAAAGTCCAATGCAAAATCAACAGATGCCCTTTAGAACTTGTAAAGGTGGTACCTAATAAACGTGCAGTGCTGGAAGGTCTGAAAGACAAAGGCAGTGGAAGGAAATGCTACTCTTTTTTTCATGAGGACTGTGAGTTCTCTTGCCCTTACCTAAGTCTACAACAGAATTTGTGCTGGGAACTCCTGAAAATTCAAACAGAATTGTTACAGGAGGCAGATTGTGATAGTGAACTGCTTTTTCTGTGCCACGAAACCATTGGTGCATTGGTACAAATTGTGTGTCTGCCTATTTAAATTGAAAAGAAAAACATCGGTCCAGATCATATCTTAGTGTAACACTCCTGAAAGTACAATTTATTCAGTACTTTCAAGACTTACAGTCATTTTTCAGATGTATTGCAAATAGTGTCTCTAGTATTTTAAGACATATCTTGCCCCTAAAGTATGCCAATCGTGTTTGCTTATTCAAATTACAATAATGGGGGATTTGGTAATAATTTAAAAGAAAAAGGATTTGTGCAAGTGACTTGACTTACTACCTCAGGCTATTGATTTTAAGTCTCTCTCGGATAGTGGCTTCCCTTCTGTAGAATGTGAATGATGATGTTTTACCGTCCTACTTTAGTAAAGATTTTGAGTTCCTTGGATTAGGAACTTTGGTTGGGCTTCATTCTGTACAGCACTGTACAAAGTAGAAGTTGAACATTACAAAATATGGAATAGGCACAGAGTGCCCAGTTTTAAATTTAGTTTCTGCTGCTCATTATTTTAGAGGAATCAGAAAAAAGTACTGTAGTCTTCTGAAAATAGTAAAATACGTTAGTGAGTATTAATAATTTATAAGCTTACTAATTAGTCAGGAATTAAGACCACTTAAACAAGTTATTATTTGGGGAATCTGCTAGTTTAAAAGAATAACTTCTGCAATTGATCAGAAAAAGTTACTGAATATTTCGTGCAATCAAACATTTAAATAGTATACATCTTTGATGCAAAGAATATTTTTATTTTTCCCCTGTTGTTCTTTATTATGAATAGGATGACATTTTCCTGATTTTTTTATTATTTTTCCCACTTCTTATCAGGATCAGATAATTGGTTTGAGATTTCTATAAAGATCTACTTATAATATGTCCTTTCCCAGAGTAAAATAGACTGTCGGAATGGTCGGAGTGGGAAGCCGTACACGGAGTAACGATGAGTTTCAATATGAGTATGATAGTTCTCCTTTATTCCAGTTTCTTACAGAGTTTATATAGACAGTTAAAAGAAGCACACGCTAGCAACAGCTACATGATTGGCTTATAGTCTCTGTTCAAACACCTAGAGCGCTCACACAATTGGTGTAAAGTTCTTGTTTGTGCGCAGCAATGTTTTTTCCCCTTCTCCCAACTGCCGTTCCGCTTATCTTGTTTCCCATGTAGCTGCTTCTTCATACTTCTACTTTTCAAGGACAGTTCACAGCAACCTCTAAGCTTTTATCTACATCAAAGACTGGCCTGCTCATTGCAATCAAGTCGTGCCCCTTTTCACTCAGCCATTCCTCCACAATAGCCCAGTATCATTCATGTCAATTTTTTTTTTTAACATATTTTTCCTGATGTTATACATCTTCAAATAATGAGAAATAATGTGTGTCACTCTGCTTTTGGGAATGTTTTGTTGACTGTTGCCATGTGTCTTTAAAAGGCAATTTTCTGTCTTTGCAGTCATGCAGTTATGTCAATGTTGTAAGTCAATTTCAGTAATATTGGTACCAAACCAAACCCAAACTCTCCTGAACTTGAACATTCAGAAAACAGATCTCAAACTAATCTGTTAAGATGTTCAAACATTCTTTACCTGTCCCAGTTTGGCATAAAATAGAACCAACTTTCTGTTCAGTAATTTTACATCTTAGCTAGGCCTCTTCTAACTCTCCGAAATTAACAGCATATTGTGCAGAAACTGTTCATTCTCCAAGTAATAAGAACAATATTTGTACTTCATACCAAGGAATGGTGTGCAGAGAGGTTCTTGCTTGTATTTATTGCTATTACAACGAAGGTCAGCTAATTTTGTTATTTGCCCTGTTGGAGGGTTGGAAATGGAAAAGTGTAGATGTGTCCCATGTGTGGGGAGGAGCAGACAGGACAGGTGAGTCAAAACCTGACCAGTAGGGGTATTTCATCCCATCTACATCATGCTCAGTATAAAAGCCAAGGGATCAAATCTTCAGCTCTCCTTCATCAATGGCTGATGTTGGAGGAGGACCCTGTCTGTTCGTCTGCTTTTGATTCAGATCCATGTGTTCCTGACTCCAGACTTGGAATCCAGTTCCCATTCATCACTCAGTCCAGTCTGGGACTTCCCCAGTGCCTGCCAATGACGTCATCTTGGGAGGTGGTATGGTTTTGTATATACTCTATTTCATTATTTCCTTTTTAATTTTAATATTAATATTTCATTGAAGTAGTTTAGTTTATTCTAAACTTATAAATGTCTTTATCTCTCCCCTTTTTTCTCCTGGAGTTAGAAAGCTGGGGGAGAGCATCTGTTGCTGTCATGGGCCAATTTGGCCTAACCCACAACATTACCTTACTCTGTAATTGTATGGTGGGGCTTAGAAAAAGATTTCATTTGGGGGGGGAACAAAACAAGAGGAGAAAAGTCATTCTCATACGTTTCCACCCACACCTGTTATCATACAGACTTTTTGTTGTATATATATTGTCTAAGGGAAAGCTGGGATTGTGTAGGTGCTATACATTTATTAAGCAGGAACCGTATTTAAGGAAGTCACTGGGAAAGATAACATGTACTTCTGGACATATCACAGAAAGAAGGATTATCTCTGAGTATGCCAAAGTGGCTGTTTTCCAAGAAGAATGCTGGTTCCTGAATTTGCAACAAGATGTTTTTCATGTTTTCCTCCTCCTCCTCTCCCTTAGGAGCCACATTGTCTTTTAGGGGATGTAATTACTCTTGAAATTGCAATTCTATCGGTGTTCCTTCTCCTTTTTCTGAAACATTTCATCCAGTATGGAAGTACACAGGTCAGTAATCATTAAAAGGTGTAAAACTGAGTTTCTGATGTAAACAGAAGAGTATTACAATGAATATTATTTTGAGATCGGTACAAAAGTACTCTTTCAAATTTTTCAGCATTAGTATTTCAGGGTGAAGTCTGAAGCCATAACATGTACATTTATACTCATCTCAATTTTGATACCAAGTAACTTCATCCCTAAATTTGATTCAATTTCTTCACTTCTCACCTGGCTTTGGGTGAGACTTTCCCTTTTCTGCATTCTCTTTTCATACTTTGACAGTTTTCCTTGTAGAGAGTTGAAAGTATATTACAGATCATCAAGATGACTAATCTCAAAGTACTCGTACAATAAACATTGCTAGCTCTAGCAAGATAGACCATTTCCCTCTACATGTTCTGCAACTGTAGTAGTAAACGGAATTCTGTTGCTATCGAATGCCCTCCTATTGCCTCTCCATTTGACTTTCCTGAGTGAAACTTATATTAACTCCAACATGACTACAGTCTAGTAGCAGAAATTGTTTTGACTGGCAGAGTGTAATCATCTGGGTTTATGAAGCAGGTGTTGGACGTTCATAGTAAAAGAGCAAAGCTAGTGACAGGAAAATGGAATTGACATAAACATCAGTACAACAGCTTTGTAATGAAAATAACTGATAATATTTACATTTTAAGTGCAAACTGTAGGAAATACAGTGCCAGACTGGATACATTAATTTTATATGAAGAAAAACAGAGAAACATAATCATAATAATTTCTTACTTGTACAATTTAATAAGGAACATTTTGGGGGGACAAGCTGGTTAATAAGAACAGACAGTCAGAACTAAATATGCTTAAAGTGCCAGTGGTAGTTTTTATTCCTCTGTGTTCAGGTTCAAATTCTCTTCTTTTTCTCTAAATGGGAAAATGAGAAAGCATTTAGACACAATTGTGAAACATTTCCCCCTCCTGCCTTTTTTAACTACTTAACCAGTATCTTATTGTAGGATCAATTTACAGCTTGCTCAGTTATGAATTAGATGAGCAATTATTTAGATTTCTTAACGGGTTTGTGCTTCTGAATTGTCTTAGTGCTGAGCTTGCTAGAAATTGTCATAATAGTCTGTAAGATGCTTAACTTTTCCACCGAGTTACTAGTTGGAGTCTTGTTTACTTAGAAGCTGGTTTCTCGTTTTCCTGGAAAGACTCAGTTTTCAGCTATTAGCAGTTTTTGTCCGGCTGAATTACAATAACATCCCACAATGCGAGTGGCACATCACGAGTATAAAATTTTGCATCTTTTGCTCAGAGAGTTTATGATCCGTATTACTGAAACAATGGAGTTATGCCAGGTTATGCCATCTGAATATTTGGCCCTCAGTAGTACCCAATATTCTGTTTTCAAGGACTATTACTCAAATAGAATAACCTAATCATGCTAAAGGCCAAATGTCTGCTGTGCCAGACTTTAGTACGGGAATTTATTTTCTTTAATTGTTGTGATAGAAAACAAAAGTATAGGTGGATGAATGGTATAAAATTGATATGATATTTCTTTTTCTCACTTCTAGGAGGAGTTGTGTAAGATGCTGTGGAAATAAGACATGACTTTCAAAATGGAGAATGATTTTTTTTTTTTCTTTCTGAATGCCCATATTAAAATTTCTAATTTTAATGATGGTTGTTTGGATGTTGTGTTTAAATGCAGTGGTGGCTAAATTTTGATTGGTCAGAACTTAAACACTGACATCTAAGCAACAAGGGACCTCTGGCTCCCTATTGCCTGCCCTGTAATAGCTGCATAGATCAGACCCTGTAGCAGACCTACTGTTAAAATTGTATAATTTATGTTACTAATATTATCAGAAAACAACACAGAAGTGAGGGAATGGAGAAATACATATGCTCTATGAATTAAGTCAAAAACAAAGCAGAAAGTTTTCTTCAGTCTCTGTTTATATTCCAATAACAAACACACCAGCAATAAAGGTGATGGTAGCAAAGTAAATTTTTGAGGACTTAGCCTTCACACAGATGACATTGAGCAAAGATTTTCTGGATAAAAAAGTTTTCTGGGACTTTACAATGAATGAAACATGTTCCACTTGATAGTGATGTAGGTTATCTAAAAGTATAACACAAATAAATTCTACTCCATTTTATGTATGGGTAAAAATAGATTGGAATATAAAGGGTTATTGTTTGTATAGAGATTATTATTACCAATATACATTCAAAAGGCTAGAGATGACCTAAAATCCCAGTTCTAGGGGTGACCTAGAAAACCTGCTGTTTCTGAAGCAGAGGGTTAGTGATGGCGATCATTTTAAGCCACAGGAATAGCTCAGGTGGCCAGTTGTTCTCAAAGCCTTCCTTTTTCTGTCTACTCTTGAAATATCAATGCCTGCTTGAGAAACTCCTCCTTGCAGGTGTTAAGCCTGCGCACCCAAATAATTTCATTGGCTCATGCCAGGCCACATTGCTGCAACTTTCAAAGTTAATTAAAGCTAATCAGTGGAGTTAAAATCCACCTTGCTTTGAGTGCTATTAAAATACTAGTGCCAGCACTTACAGAAAGATAGAAAAATATGCTGAGACCAAGAAAATGGATCTTCTAGCCTGTGTGTGAGTGCATATTTTCCATATTGGGAGAGAGGTGTTCTTTGAGATCATTAGAGTAATAGTAAATTAATCAGATGTTGGCAAATACTTTTGCTTTATGTATTTAAGATGAATTAATAGATAGTATGTAAGATTAACTTTATTTTAAGTAGTCTTCATTTTACTCAATAAAGTGTGTACTGGATGGTTGCTAGCTGTGTTACCCACCTGACTGGTTAAGAATGTACTGCAGCCATTTGATTTGCCAGATTTTTTTTAGTCCTGTCAACCCCCTTCTGTTTGACTGGGAGGATTGATGAAAAAAACTGTCTTCACCCTGGGTTTCCTGACCACTGCTCCCAGGGCTCTATAATCTTTCTTGATAGTCCTCAGGCTGCTCCTCAAGGTGTTACTTGTGCCCATGTGAGACAACATTGGATAATAGTCAAAGGACTGTATGAGGTTTGGTAGTCTCTCTGTGACATCCACACCTTTCTAGAGAGTGTATCAGGTCAGGAAATGGGTACCTCTGTAGCAGAGAATTGCCTACTGCTGTACTCCTTTGCCTTTTCTTAGTTGCTCTGTTTGTTACATGAATTGGTATTGAACAGCTTTTCTTGTTGAACTGTGGCCTGTGCACTGGCACACTGAATATCTAAGGGCAGGATTACCATCAGAAGAGGGAGGAAAGTTTCAGGAGACTTCAATAGGTCTGCAAGTGCAAATAGAAAATGATCAGTAAGGAATAGGGACTGGTGATATGAAGTACCGTGGCAAAGTACCTGAAACCTATTGTATGAAACTTGTTTTAAATTAATCCTCCAAGGAAATTTAAAGATTGTTTGAAGTGGATGCAGGAAGTAACACTGAATTAGGACTGAATTTTCCAGCCTTGTGTTTCCCAACTGATTAGGAGCTATAAAGTACTTTTGTTGCAAGAGCCCCTCAAGCATAGGCAAACTAGATTTCCAGGGAGCTAAAACTTCCGCTGTTTTTCAAGTGATTCTTTTCCTGCAGCAGGGTGCAACTTTCTTTGATTTGATAGAATTGACCCAATTGTTTACAATTTTGGCACTCCTAATACATTCTTACAGAACCTTATATTATTGTATAATTTATTAATAATAAACATATGTGGTCTTCTCAATTTATGAATAATTCATAAACCTATTATTAACTACTTCAGAAGTACTAAAACCTGATAGTTCAGGAAAGATCAATGCAGGTAGAGTGTTATTCATGGCTTTTTGTTTGACATGCTACTTCTGGTAAGTTCTCATAAATGGCTGCTGGAAATGTGAATGAATACGGATTTTTCTTTCCCCAGTATTTCACCACTGTTTCTACCTGTGGTCCAAATTACGTGTACAAAATGATTTATCTGTAAATTGGGATTCTTGTGAGTGTACAAGTGTTGACATATATATACATTGTTACATGTATATGCATATATGTTACATATATCACATGCATGTTATATATACACATATATCTGCCATTATTATATTTTTAGCTCTGAGTGCAGAGAGGTTTTTGGAATATGTATTTCAGATTAATGCTTAAAGTAGATACATCTGAAAAAGTTTGAGCCAAATTAACTGTACCGTATTTGTGAGCTTGCATCCATTGCACTTTGTTGCAAGTATTCAATTAAACACTTAAATTGCCTTCTCATTGATCCCATGTATTTATACAGAGCTGTGCTCACTTTCAAATTTGATTTCCTTGGGGAGAATACAAATATTTTTAATTTTTTTTTTTTTTTTTTGTGAGCCATATGTTCAAGAGCCGCTGCTACTTTGCTGTTTTAACTTTCTTTGCCTTTTTCTGCCTTTACAGTATTCCAGAAATTCACTAGTACAGTCTAAATAGAGCACTGTAAATATGTCACTAAAAAAAAAGTTTCTCATGCAATGCAATTTTATCATGAATTCACATTTACTTAATTTTATCCTAATATCCCCTGTTACTCAGTTCTTTTCTAAAAATGCATCCCTCCTTACGTATATATTTTGAGTCGGCTTTTGCAGATGTATTACCGTTCAACATTTTTATCTGAGCTCCAGCATTGTGGCTTTGCTATAGTACCAATTTATGGTGGGGGTTTGTTTGGTTGGTTTTTTAAAGTGTCTCTGGCCACTAGAACATAGTAAAAGTATCTTCACTGAATGCTGGCTATTATTTTCCTTATGTAAGCAGTTTGGCTCTGTCTTGTGGTTATGTACCCACTTCCATAACTGATCCCAGAGGGAGGAAAAGTGGAATGAAACCTATTGGAGAATAAAGAAGAGACAGAATCTGTTCTTGTCTTGACTTTACCTTGATTATAGTTGTCCTGAGAGATGTGTGTTACATCTCAGTAAATTTTGCCTGGGAAATAACCAAAATTACATAATTGTAGCTTTAAGTTTTTTAACCACAGATGTTAATTGATGCTTAAGTTATCAGAGTGAAATGTCCAATGAACATTTTGAATATTAAGAAATGCAAAATATAGTTTCCTCAGGAATTCACAAGATGCCCCACTGACATTGACACTATAGTTCAGCAAAACACTTAAGTGCTTCTTGGACTTGAAGCACAGTTGAAATTCCAGTGATGTGGATCCTTTGAAGGATCAAGTTACCATATATTTGGATACCTGTCTGTAAAACTGACATTTCAGTACTCCCTCTCCTTTGCTGTCTAAACTGTGTCTCTGTAACCACTGAATTTCCTATACGGGATGTTGATGATTCTAGTCTGAAACTCTTGCAGTGCAGATCACATTTCCTTTTCTGTTGAAGTGTTTTTTCCTGGCCTATAAACTTGAGATACAGGATAGATGGTCTTAATTTCTTATTCCACTGAAACACCATGCCCTTAAATCCAAAGATCTGGTTACTATCTTCTAGAAAATTTATTGGGTATTAGCTGTGGCAACACATTTTTAGTTCCAAACAACACTCTGCCTTATCATTATTTTTGGCATTTTGTTCACTGTTACCACTCTCTCTTTCTCTCCTCAACTCTTACTTGCTATTTTAAATCTTGCAAATGTGTTTTACATATGCAGTTACTCCAAGGTTCATCTCAAGCTTCTTTGATATATTGTGTATCAGTAAATGATGATACTGATTTAACATATTTTGGCAATCATTTGTTGCAGCATGAGGTAAGGGAAAGCAATATCAAAATTCTCAGTCTTCACATTACAGAGTCCCTGTGGAACAGCTGCATCAAATTCTTCATGTTATTTATGACTGAAGTAAAAGGAACTTCCCGCTTGTTGTCATTTTTATGGTTTGTGCCCTACTCAGTGTCACACCAGCTTCCCTCTAGACAAAGCATTTTGGAATTGTTAATGAGATAGAAGATCACATGAATTTTTTAATTAATTGAGGTGGTTAGATAGATACCTTTTGATGAAACTATATTTCACTGAATATGTGGTTTCTTGAAGGGAAGATGCTTCACAATTCTCTTAGGTACACAGTCTTGGAATTACTGGATTATTTTTTTTTTTATTCATAGCAAATTTTATCTTAAAAATTCTAAAATTATTAAAAAACAGCCATGTTGTATACTTGAGAAGAAAGTTGCATGATTCACAGCTAGTATCATTTTTTTCTCTGATTTTTCTTTATCAATACCTCTGTCCTTTAGACAGAATAGTTATTTTTCATCTTCACAACTAGGTGGAAGTCTATGATTTTGATTCCTGAATTCAGCAACACTGAAATATCCAGAAAGAAAAATCCCTCCAGAAAATTGATACATTTTGATGAAAGAGAGAAAACTGTAAAAATGCAAGTCTACTTTTGTTATATTGTATATTATGTTATGATTTTTATTTATTTCTGAATAGCAGCTTAATATTGCCTAGATTCCTTCATAAGCAGTTCAGTTATATGCTTAATTAAATATAAAGTGCCCTAAAAATCACCACCCACTGCTGCACCAAAAAATCACCACTTGCATTTTAGATGCTGCTATTGTGAACTTCTAGGATCATTTTGTGTTAAATTTAACTTTGAAATCTCTAACTTCTTTATACTCCTTCTACGATAGTCTTTTCAAACGTGGTTGTGATTGTTTCTCTTCCCAAAAGGTGGTTGGAATGAGGTATGGGTTGGTCTTTTTTCCCAAGTAAGAGGCCATAGGACAAGAGGAAGTGGCCTCAGGTTGTACCAGGGGAGGTTTAGGTTGGATATTAGAAAAAAATTCTTCACCAAAAGGATTATCAAGCATTGGAACAGGCTGCCCATGGAAGTGGTTGAGTCACCATCCCTGGAGGTGTAGTCTTGATGGTTAAGGAGACAGCTTAGCTGTGGGCTTGGCTGTGTTGGTGTTGCAGTTGGAGTCAATGATCTTCAAGGTCTTTTCCATTCTGAATGATTCTATGAATCTGTAAAGAATTTTCACTGCAGCCCAGGAGAATGGCAGACTTTGTGGCTGCTGGTCAACGGGTGGTAAATTTTATGCCTGAATAATCTTGAGGCAGCCAGGGAATATGCCCCTTTCCGTAGAAGAAAGATTTAATTTCAGAGCTTAGTTTGAAGAAAGAATATATTGTCCATGAAGACTTAAATATCCATTCAGTGTGCAACCCCTATAACCCACAGTCTTTTCTGTTTTACTTAGTATTGGAGGAAAAAATGCTTAACACTCCCTCCCCCAAAGCAAACAAAAAAACCCCACCCAACAACAACACCCTAAGAAATTAAAACAAGAAACAGTCTATCTATCCCACTTTCCACCCCTGCCCTGTCCCGCCCTCTACTTTATTGTCTGGGATCCTTGATTCTTCTCTCTTGGAGGCCACACAGATACCAGACATTGGGAATGCTCACATCTTCTGTCACCCTTGAGAATGCAGAGATGCAGCCAAGTATCTCTGACAAAGAATTAATGCTGATTTATTTTTCCCTTGAATTGATCCTCTGTTTCCTATGATGTGTGGTTTACTTTTTTTTTTTGAGTCAGCTCAGTGTTTTGATTATGTAACAGCTCATAGTTATTTTAAACATCCTCCTCCTTCTATGACTTGGAAGACAATGAACCTTTGTTAAATTTTGCCTTTTAAGTGGAACCATTGTTACATTCTGAAGTCGTGCTTTATTATCAAGTTTTTTAAGCACTTCGGAAACTTAGTAGACACAGAAATAATAGGTTTTTTAAGTCTGGTATTACAGCTGGAACCATGAACAGGAAATCCATGCCCAATTGCATTCTCATCCTCATGTAAAGAAAATTAGTTTTGGGGAATTAGTAATATTTTAGCATGAATGTATGTAATTTGGTGAAATATTTTCAGGTAATGGTTATGTCCACTGAAAACACGAGGTCAGTGGCATCTTAAACTAATAGAGCTTTGGGATGAAAACCATCTGAAACTGTTGAACAAATCTGGAAGCTACTGAGTAGCAAAATTCTTCTAAAACAGGACAAGGGGAAAGTGAGACTAACTACAACATAGAAACATAGGAAACTATTTATTTAAGTTCAAATATTCATAGTATCATTGAAGTGAATAACAGAATACTCATTAAAATAGTGAGAAGTGTATCGGTGATATTAAAAGTTATGAAATACAGTCCAAATATGGATAATACAACCCAGAGACTAACCAGCATTGTCACCACTCGGATGAATTGGCACTCTGTGCTGGCCTACTGCAGTGTAACAATCTAGTACCTGCTGGTTTTCTGCAGGTAACTGATGTGGGCTAATACTCTCTTGTGCTCATTTTGACTATTTCCATGTGCGCCTCTTGATTTTTTGATTTTTTTCCCCACTTCTTTGCTGGCCTCACATTCGCCTGATATTTTCATATTTATATAGACCAGCTGTGTGGCTGTAGGACAGATTATGCACAGGATAAAGTTTTGGAACCTGATTTAGTTTTTGGAAGATGCAAGGGATGTAATGCAGTCATTTGAAGGTAACTGGCTATGCTCACTCTCAGGTCCCCAGCAAATCAAAAACTTAGTGATCCTCAACTCATTTGTGAACTTAATTGTGTTTAAAAATGGAATTAGATTGCTAATGCCAAAGGAAAAAAAATGCAAGTTATATAAACACAAAGTGTCAACTTTAAGAGTGGGCACTCCCTAATATTTAATATACGTTTTTAAAGTGTTTCTTTTGAAATCAGAATATATGGCTCTTTATTTTTAATTAGTTTGTTTATTTAAATTTTATTTGTTTTTTCATCTTTCAAGTAATAACTCTTGATAACTGTGTTACAATGCTCTGATAATTGTTTACAAAATAAAATTATAAACATTAAAAAGAGAAATTTACTCCAGAAACAATGGGAAAGAAAACACCAAGGTTTTGCATAATTGTATTCCTGAAAATAGGTATTCAAGAATCTATAATATATATGGTTTGTGTTCCAACAGTGTTATTGTTTTAAAAACCTATGTTTACTTTAATTTATGAATAATTTATTATATACTTCTTTAGACACTCACCTTCTTAACTATTGTGTTCCTGAAGTATCAGGGGTGCGTTTAATTTACTGAATATGTGGGACATACGATGTAAAGACTTGAAATGTCTCTCTTGTGCGCAAAGGTAATGCCAGATAATTGCGTTTATGCTCGTGAACCTAATTTTCTTGAAAGAAAATTCTTTATATTAATTCAATGAAGACTAATGGGCCTGTTAAAATTATTTGCTTTCAAAACAGTGTATTTATTGCCATATAAATCCTTGTGTTCTCCAGAAGGAGAAGAAAGCTCAGGATCTTAGTTTTCTCCATAGAAAAAAAAAAAAAATCTTGGCTGTGAAATTGTTCACATTACACACACAACTCCCTAGACACATTTTGTAGAACTATATAAAACCATTCACATTATCTCAATTTATGGTGTAACGGAGTGCCAAAGCCTTTGAGCTTTGGCTCAATGTGAGCACAATACAGGTTATGAAAGGGCAGTATAGATGAAAAATATCTGACCATTACACAAAGGATTCAGACAGTGTTGTTCTGTATCCAGTTGTTTACTGTGCAGTAGTATAGCAAGTCTATTATACTAGTGTTATATTTACAGGTGCTGTTTCAGGACATTCATTACATGGTCTTAAACAAACACGGGGAAATAACCAGTTGCTTATTATACGCTAGATTCTCAAGACAACAACCTTTTTCCCGTCTAGGGGAATGCATTTTCAAAGCAATATTGATTTCTCTATCATTCTCCTCTCCACTTCTCTCTCCTTAAGAACCTAGTTTTATAATTATCTTTGATTCTTAAAATTGTTTGTCTTTTAAGACATGACTGTATCTAGTTTCTCTTCTTTTTTTACTTTTTATTTTTTAAACCAACTTGTATCCATTGAAGTTATGTATAACTGATACGCCAGCCTAAGAACACAGAAAGACAGTAATTTTGCAAGTCAGCCCCCCACAGAACACGTGCTGTTTTCAGCTTCTGCTATTAGACAGCTGGAGGAATCTGTAAGAAGTGATTTGTTTGAAGCGTTACTCAAAACTTGTCAATGAGGCTAAACCCTTCCGAATCAAAAGTTCTCTCCTACATATCCTTGGTTTCATTTGTTTTAACTGATGTGCCTCAGACACATCTCAGTAAAAAAAAAACTAAAACTGCTGCCAGAGTGAAATTGAAAGGCTAATTAGCAACATTATTTACAATTTTAATGCAAGGAATAACAAGGCTGGCTGTTTAAAGCTTCTTGTCTGTGCTTTAATGAAAATTCATATAGATGGATTCCCCATGCATAATATAACAACAAACCTAAAAATTCAAGAGGAGCTTGCAACCTGCCCTCAGCTGCCTTTTATGCAAAAAAAAAACTTTGACCAAAGTATTGAAGCTCAGCCCCCTTAAAAAAATTTTGATACAGCTATGGCCTTTCTCCGGTGAATATAAATGTTTGTTGAATAGTATGGCTGTAAATGTGCTTTGTGATGAGAGAAAACACAGATTTTTTGACCAATCTGTTTGTCAGGTAGTGATTCATTTGAGGTTTGTTATTTGTATCCCACCCTCTTTCAAATTTTCTTACTTTAAATTCAGAAGAGGTCACGTCTAATTTTTTTTCCTCAAAGTATCCTATCTTCACATAGATTTCACTTTTCCATGAGAACAGTTTGTGTAGATGAAGTCAAGTGCATGTCAAAATAGGATGGAGAAAATCTTACAATAAGGTCCTAGTTTCTTTCAGGTTTCATTATTTTTTGGGGGAGGTTTTGTTAATCCTATCGTTATTTATGAGTTAAAACTTTACCTTCCAAATCTGTATACAAAATAGGCATATAGGAACATAGGAGAGCTATTTAGCATGTTCCAGCAATAGATCTAAATTTCCCAAAAAATATCCTGTATGAAGTTTCCTTTAGTTGTAGACATGGATTTTCTTCCTTTTAGATGCTAGTTTCACTGTAACTTGTATTGATAAAACATTCTGCCCCCAACATCAAAAGCAGAAGCAAAACCAACTGTTTTAGGAACTTCATCTCAGTGTTTGTAGGATAACCTATAATATGTGACTTATGTTTGATCACAACCTTTTTAATTAGAAGCATATTGCATCTGTTCAACAGTGCTACTGTTTTGTTGCAAAAGATTTTCTGTATCAATTAATCTAGTAATATCCCTAAGCAAACTGAAATTGTTGAAGAAGATGGAAATTGGCTGATGAATGTATTGGTCACTTCAGAGGCATGTTCAAATCTATCTTCTTTCTGTCCTAATGAATATGGAAGCCTGCCCAGTGTATGATTGGATTTTAATGACTACAAGGTCAGGGACTTTGCAAGGTGTGAATCTGCTTGCAAGGTCACTAGTGGCAAACAGTGCATGGATCTGAAAATAAACAAGGAGCTGTCAGGGATATTAGCTTTTTGTAGAAAAACCCTTGGGATGAAAAGGTTAACAGGTGATTGCATTGTAACTTGTTTTGAAACTCAAAATGAGCTCTAAAGCTACGTGCATTATCCTTCATTATACATTGCATAAGAAATAGTAGTAATTTAAAAGGCAGGTGATGTTTGATTATAATAGTACCCTAGCTTACCAAAACTTTCATTTACCACTATAAACTGGTCTGCAAAATCAACATATGCTCCAAATGCAGACCTTTTGGAGAAACTGGTGAAATTACCTGGTCTAAACTGCCTGTGGACGTGTAAGTTTGCCTCCCATAGATAACTCAGATTAGCAATTATGCAGAGAAATTCAGGTCACATATATGGCAGTTATACCCTATATTAATTTGCTGCTCTTTAGAGATTGTTTAAGCTGTAGGAAACATAATAGGAAATGAGTTTTAAAACATTAAGAAAGTTTATAAATGGCTTGTCATAAGATATTTGGCTTGTGACAGAACAGGAAAATACATGAGGAAAATACAAAGAAACTCTACAATGGGGCAGAAGTCCGGAGAGGTGATGATGCTTCTTCTCTAGGACAAAAAGTTAATTTACTAAGAACAAAAATCAGAGCCGTTGAACAATTTTCCCTGACTGTTTGGGGCATTGAGTAGTTTCAGGCACAGGTACCATGGTTGCAGTTTCTCTTAAGCTGTTTATACCAATGGGAGGCTTCATCTGAGGAGCATGTTCAAATAACAATTCAACATAATATTGCAGGAAGGAGTTAAATGTCAGATGTTCTCTGACATTGGGTAGTCTACAGATTTAGTGATTGAAAAGCCAGGAAAAATTACTCCAAGTACCCCACACCTTTGGTTCAAAAATCGGCTTTACTGCAGTCCAAAGGATTCTGTTGTTCCCTTTTTTTCACTGAAAGTATATGTATGCATACATGCATAATATGTATATATATATATGTATTTGGGTATAGGTCTTCATATGTCTTCTATTCCCTACCTAAGATCTGCATTTAGAATAAGAACTTAGATTCTTTGTTGTAAATGAAAAATATGTTATATCCTCCCCAGAATAATATTTAGTCTTTGCATCCTTCATGAAATAGCACAGCCAATCTACAGTGTAGTAGGAAAAACAAAGCTGAAGAGTTTTGCCAAGATGGAAGACTTACTTGCATCTGAATTCACCCTAGATGCCTTGATTGTACTCTTTTACGGGATGTCGCTGTTTCGTTGATTTTACTCTCCTGAATGCATCAGCTCATGTTTGTATTTCTGACTGTTTCTGGAGTAAAAGGGACAAGGAGAAAGATGGTTTGTTTTCTCATTCTTAAACACAGAGTACTAGAATCCCTTTTTTTTCTCCCTACATCCTACCTGGCTATAAGAAAGAGAAGGCATCAACTATTTTTTAAAACCTTGTTTCGGGCTGATAATGATTTAAAAGCAAGAAGAACTTCAATTTTCTTTTTTCTAAGGTAAAATATTATTTTTAAATGTCTAATTTACAGGATTTTGAAGCAGACTAAACTTGAAAGTAATATTCTGCTGCAATTTCATAGTAAAAAATGTAAAATCTGTTACTAGGATGAGTTTTACCTTTGGAACTTGCTTTGTTTAATGCACAGTTCCAGTGATTAGACTACCCGACTGTTTATTCTTAGACTTAACATTGACAAGCATTTTTTGTTTGTATAATCTTTAATACTTTTGTAGGAATCTGAACTGAACTTACATTTTTGCATCTACTTGAGGCAAAGCTGCTACAGGCATATCTGTATGGTTCTGAAAAGCCTTTTGTAAGGGTAACTTCCCATGTACTAATGAATGTTTATTACTAATGTTTGTTAGTTGTTATTCTATAGCGATGACTTTCAAACTCTATATCACGTGTTAATGCCACTGTATATATAAACGTAATACTGTCCTGTTCTTCCTATTTTGCTTCTGTTTTCAATATTTGAGGTTCCAAAGCACAGGCAAGTTTGACATCTTATTCCATACTGGCAGATTCTGCTTTTGGCCTCTCTATTAGCTCTCACACAAATATATTGACAATAAATTTAGTGTCCAAGTCCCATTCTGTTCTTCTATCCTTCTTGCACTCTTAGTAAATTTTCTCGTATTCTAGATTTGTTTGATCATAGCTTTAAATTTAACTTATTTTGACAACTAATCATTTGGTCTCTTTCTATTGGTGGTCTATTCACTTTGACTACAATAAAATAAAACGTCTGAAATTCCAGATGTTTAGTCAGATTTGATAAAGTAAAATATGAAATTTGAAAAAATCCCACTATTATCCTTTTAGATTATCGTCTGTTTCAACTTGTCTGATGCTGAATCATACAGTCGTATTTCAGTTTCTGTGTTCTAGGAACACACATCAATGCTCAGTGAATGGAGTAATTGTAATGCTGCATTATGTTTTGGAGTTTTCTACCACCAAATCTACAGTATGTAAAATCTTAGATATAAATTACTTTTCTTACAAAAAAATACCTGCTGATTTTCTGCAAATTGCACTGAATCACTCACTTAACAATAGTAATGCACACAGGTTTGGATATGAGGAGGATCTCATCTTCAGTGGAGTTCTGCTTACGTACAAAGTCTGGTCCCAGACTGCAGAGCTAGAAACCGTGCTGATGAATCAAAGAAACCACTGGCCTCTTATTCTATTTTTAGTATCCTCCCCATGGCCTTTGCTGTGAAAACATACTGTTTGATTTTTCTGAAAATATGATGAGTAATTTTTTTTAAAACATAGGCAATAAGAAGAATAATCTGAGGGCATCACATCCAGAGACTGTTACAGTGGATAATTAGCAAGCCATTATGAGTCAGATCTGCTTGCATGACTATTAAACATTTATGCCCGTAACAAGAAACTGAGCTCTCCACCCCAGTATGAAAACAAGAGGCCACCATCAAGAGAGGTCCATAATGTTACCATACCCCTGAGGAAAAGGTAGAAATGAAAGCTGAAGTGCATCTCGGTTGTATAAAGAACTCCTGTTCCTATTTTAATTTTCCCTTGAAAAATAGCTGAGTCTCCTTAAAAGCCTGATTGGTGAAGATGTGAGAAAAGTGGCAATAGAGGGTGAGGGGAGGGAGAGAAGGGAGGTTATTAATGGAAATTAAATTAGGATGTAGAAGCAGGGATGAGTGACACATGAAGCATTGTGGAAAGCAGAATGCACTGCTGCTAAGCTGTATGACAGGAAAGACTATAAAATGTAAAATCAGTTGCGAGAAAAATAGATGAATGGGATCAGTTCTGGCTGAGTACATGACTGAAACTTTCAGAGCCCTCCCAAAAATACTTTAGTCTCTGCAGCTTCTTATCTCTCACTTCTGATATGGCCTTACCTGGAGCTATACTGTGTGGGATGAAGGCTTATGTTTTTTCCTGCTATCATGCAGAAAAAAAGGAGCTTTATTTTTCATTATGACTGTACTGAGAGAGTGGTACCTAGCACAGTCATTGGCTGAAAATCAAAGAATCAAAGAGCTGTTTTGTATAAGCAAGTGGAAAAACAGCAATAATAATGAAGTACTGAAGATACCTACCTTAAAAAGTCTGTTCGTGTTAGATTTTCCAATGCTGTATGCTTGACTTGCTTGGTTAGATTTGTAATATCTAGAGGAAAAACACTGTGTTGTCTATGTGTATGGATCCCTAACTCACAGAGTGTCAAACTTGGTCTTGTTGTTTGCATACTTTTGTAACACAAAAATCACAGGACAACCAGTCCTGTAAGCAGAATACCTTGGGTGAAAAAACTGGCTTGCTTTGGTAGTGCTTCTGGGGGGTACAGGACCTCTCCGTGTACTACTGGTCATTTGGTGACTGAATTAGCATTGCCATATGGGAGGTCTGATCTTCATTTGCAGCCAATGCAGCAATCATCTACTTGGCTTGTAAAATTCCCAGTGGCAGGTGGATGTTGCTGGAGATTTTTATGGAACATTGCTTTCCTACTTTATAACCAGAAAAATCTTTTATTTTCCTTTAGTCCCCTCTGCCCCCTTCCCTCCTTCCCACAGGTTTTTCACTGGAACTAAACCACAGTCCAGAGGGGGGTTCTGTTTGTCTTCTAATAGATTTGGTAGTCTGTGTTTACAGGATTTTGTCTTCAGTAAGGCAAAAAAGAAGAAAAAGACTTTTCAGATCTTTTAGGAGGTGTAAGAGCAAGCTTTCTTTCATTGAACTCGGTTTCCCATCAGTTGCACCATGAAGATGAGAAGGCTTTGCATCTCACTGGGCACATTTATGCTTTTGGAAATCTGTTTATTCTTCCATTTCCCACTGAACAAGAGAGGTCTAAGTTGCTGAATGACAAGGGACATTAATCTAATTTTTAAATTAGTCAGTACTTTCTAAGGGGTGGTGCCAGTGAGGTTGTCTAAGCTAAGACAAAAGACAAAGATTTAGGAGAACAGCTCCCTCTTATCAGATGTGCTTCATTATGTCTTGTCAGGGTGCTTAATGTCAAGGGTGAAAAACCCGAATAATTCTGGGCTGGGTTCATCTCACCTAATTCTGGATGTTTACATGTAAGTTTGATATTTTGATTCCCTTTGTTGTTGATGGAGAGAACTAGGTACTTTTCAGGCATGAGTTATGCCTGTCTTTGTTCCTTAACTTTGGATGAGATATTTGCCCTCTAAGTGCCTATTTCTTCTCCATGTATTTCTCTTCTGCTCAGATGTATGTAAGTGGAATTAAACTCACCCTGAATCCTAATTTCTAGAAATGCCGACAACTTAGAATTTTGTTCAAATATGGGAGCTGAAAATTACATATCTTGGCATCAAGCTAACACCCAAAATTAGATTTCCTAAATGTTATATTTATATATGACTCAGTTTCCCATCTGTTAAATATTCACAGAGAGCTTCCTCACTTCAAAGACATGCTGAAGATTTTTAGAAAATAGTAAGAGAGGCCATTTAAGGTGATAAAATATTCTATATAGAGACATAAAATAGTGATGAAAACACACTTCAGCAAAATGGGATATATAAGGAATTAGGCCACACCATACCTAACAGAGAAATTAAATAAAAATTGGAAAAAAAAATAAAAAGGAATTAAAGAAATAGAAGAAAATAAACTGTACAAAAATGCCATTCTCTGAATATCACTCATTCTCTGTTAAATATGACAAAAGTTCTGTAGATGTTAGAACAAGTTATCATGTCATCAAACTCTGTGGACAAGGGGTTAGAAATGAGATTGCATAAGCAAACCCAGTGTGGTGATTTTGTCATATTTCTGTCTTTGAATTTGCTGTCTTAATGCTCTTTTTAACGAAGCACTGTATTTAGTTTGCAGCTTGTTTGAATAATTGGCAAATACTTGTGAACACAATTTCAAAATTTAATTACTCATTAGAATTATGCATAATTGTGTCTTTTTTTTTCTTTTTTT
>VXBW01000693.1:3146205-3183876 GCA_013400375.1 Thinocorus orbignyianus | reverse complement strand
TTTTTTTTTTTTTCCTGTGAGCATATGAACAATCTTTTTCTGGATTTGAAGGAATACTGGTCCTCCTACAAATATTCATTTTCTTGGGCAAACAACAGTATTCATCTGCCAAAAAAGAATGCTTATTGTTTGCTATCCAATTAATTAATATTTGGTATACATTTGACTAATTTTTTTCTTATTAACACTATTGTGTCTCACTAGCATACAAAAATAGCTGCTGTGGTAGCAGTGTTAGGTTTATAAATTTTGAATGATAAATTACTTTTGTACTCATAATGTCTAGATATTAACAATTCTTAATCCTATTAAAACTGTGAGTTAGGGAACTTTTGTTATCCCTGTTGTAGAGACTGGGGATTGAGGGTTACATAGATATAACTGGCCATGGTCAGAAGGAAGGAGGTCAGAAGACAGCAGAGTCAGCAGTTGAAACTTCATTTGCTGAGCCTCCAACCAGAACTTTATCCATCATTTTTGATGCATCGTGAAAATAGTGTCGTTTTTAGTATATCAGTATCCCAAAATATACCATCACAGCACATTGTTCAGCACTTCTAAAGCCAGGACTTACTTTTGGATGTTTATCCCCACGTTTCATAAAAATACTTTAGCAGATATTTTGTGTGCACTTTACATTTAGGTGTAAACTGTGTGTGATGAAGACCTTTTCCCTTTCCCTAGGCTTTCATAGTTGTCAACCATCTCTTAGGGGGTTATTAACCTTCTCCCAGAGTTGGAAGACTACTGAAGTTTTATGTGTCACAGTGATATATCAACTCAGTGCAAAGGAAGCTTTAAACAGCCTTGAGCCAGGTAAATCAAGGTGGTTGAGTTTAAGATGAAGTAGTGGATGCTGTAGCTGAAATGGATGAAAATTGTTCCCATAGTCTGTTCTGTCAACAACACTATGGATCTGGCAGAGAACAGTTTGCTAATTTCCTCCATCTAATTTTGCACTGTATCAGTCTATTCGTCCTTTAGCCAACTAGCACGTGCATGCACATACATGCATACACATACGCACAACTGTTCTGGACTCAGTTTGCAATCATCTAGAACTCTGTGTTGTGCAAACAAACATTTTCATTAACACTGAAATGAAAATAAACAACAGAAATTTCTACTGTCTTGATAAAGTTTTCCTATGGGGTAAATAAGTAGAGAAGAATGAATCAAGCATTGATCAGACTTAAATGGTATATTAGTAATTTTCTGCCTGAGGTAGAACTTATTCCAGTTGGAAAGTAGGAGTGATTTTTAATTTATTTTTTTTTCAGAGGACTAGAGGATATAAGTTAGCTAAGGATGTCCTTGGCTTTCAGTCACAGATCTGTCTAATCATATTCTAATCATGTTTGCCAAATCTTGGAAATGATCTTTTTTCCTTTATGTCTGCTGTTTCTAATAGAAAATAGTTTTACATTCTTTCTTCCCTGATGGTTTGAAGTTTTCGTTCAATATCAAGCCTGAATTTTGTCTTGGCCAGTTCACATGTATTTGTTCCAATGCCAGTGTTACTGTTGCTGGGGTGAAATAGCTCATTTTCCTTCTTCATATTTAGGGAGAACAACTGAATGCCTTCTGGCTCTTCATTTTGTTTAGGTAAATATTTCAAACTCTTTTATTCTTCCTTTTGTAAAACAAGTTTTTGACCTTCCAGCTTGTGTAAGGCTAGCACAAAAAAAGACTTGCTTTATAACTTGAGGCAAAACTGGTATGTCAATAATGTACACTGTTACTTGGAGAAACTTCTGTAGCTATTACATCAGATTGGAGAGTATGTCATGAGGTGGATGTATTCGAGGTCAAAGGAAATATGGCTACTTAAGTCTCTGAAATACTGTATTTTCATCCTTGAGTCTGGAAAAGGTTGCTGAGAGCAGCTTCTATAAAGTTGATAGTCGTCTCACTGAGTCAATAGAGGTTCACCAGTTTGTAGAAGTTGAAGATCATTCTGATACATACATTTTCCTAAGTTTATCTGTGTTTACCCTTGCACCTCCTTTATACTGTGTAAACATCCCGAGTACTGCTCATTGTAACAGAAATTACAAGAAAATCTATGGGTAAAATACATTCTGAACTATTTTAAAATAGGCATAGGTATACTGTATTGTTGAACACAGTAACAGTACATTTTAAACCCAAAATATAACATATTCACTGAAAAAACTAAATATCTGTCACTTCCTATATTTCACTATCAGTAATTAAATATGAAAGTATTTTAATATGCAGGAGTTTTACGTATTAAGACTGAAACTTCACACTGTACCTGTGTTAATGCTGACTGACTTCTTTCTTTCTCCAATCTTGTACTACTAAATTTTGGAATCAGAGTTCCACAATATATTTCAGTTTCCAGGATGAAGGTGGTTTGTTAGGGGTGTGTGTGTGTGTGTGTGTGTTGGTGTTTTTTTTAGTTGTTTTTTTTTAATTCTTAGTAGTGTTTGGGTTTTTTTTGAAGAAAGTACAGTCACGTAACTCTTGTTAACTGAAATCTTATTTGAACTTCTTTTCTGTAACATGCAACAGCTCCAGGCCTTCTAGAGGTTACAACAATAAAAGATATTTGCTTAAACTGAGTTTTCAAAGTGGCTTTTGTCTAAACTTTCCTTATTGTATGTGTTTGCTATTACAGTTATGTCACATCCCACTCTCAGGAAAGAGGGAAGGTAAGCAACTCAGATTCATAAATCCCCAACGGCATGGACTAAGGTGAGATAAATCTCAAGGTCCATATACAAACATTTATTAGTTTCCCAAAATGAGTAGTATAGGTTTTAATAAGTCCATGATAATTGGCTAGGTATATAAAAAATTATGGCAAGCAGTGAGGTAAGGAATGTGTTACTTAGTGTGTTACTTAACATATTACTTTTATAGCAATTTATGGCAAGCAATATTCAAGGTGGTTACTTAACAGCTCTAACCGTTAACTACTAAGAGAAAAGAGAAACTGAGGGACGGAAAAAGGAAAAGATAGAGAAAAAGGCAGAGAAAAAGAAATCGTCTGTCCTGGTTCCAAAATCTTTCTCAGGGAATTTTCCCAGGCATAATTTTCATCTTTCTTGGAAAAACCTTCCTAGGTACAACCTTCTTTCTGGGGAACGAGACGCCCAGGCACAATCTTCCTCTTTGTTCCCTCTCTACTCTACTCTACTTTTTTCCCCTTCTACTCTGCGCTTGTGAGCAGAGCACCTCTCCTATGAGGACAGGCTGAGAGAGCTGGGGCTGTTCAGCCTGGAGAAGGCTCTGGGGAGACCTGATAGCAGCCTTTCAGTATCTGAAGGGAGCCTACAGGGGAGCTGGAGAGGGACTCTTTGTCAGGAAGTCTAGTGACAGGACAAGGGGTAATGGCTTTAAATTGGAAGAGGGGAGATTTAGATTAGATATTAGGAAGAAGTTCTTTACTATGAGGGTAGTGAGGCACTGCAACAGGTTGCCCAGGGAAGTTGTGGATGCCCCATCCCTGGAAGTGTTCAAGGCCAGTCTGGATGGGGCTTTGAGCAACCTGGTCTAGCAGGAGATGTCCCTGCCCACGGCAGGGGGGTTGGAACTTGATGATCTTTAAGGTCCCTTCCAACTCTAACCATTCTATGATTCTATAGGGACACTTATTTTCCTCTTTTATGTTTGCTGAATTAGCACAGTCCAAAGACAGCCTCATCTCAGGTTTGTCCCTTCTCTCATGTGATATGTAACGTGATTTTGGAGGAGAGACGAGTGCCATAGTCATATATGTTTAGCATGATCTCTATAATCTTCATTAGCATATGCAGGAGTGTGAGCTTTCAGATGCCTTTACCTTTTAGTGGATAATGAAGCAAAGGTCACTTATCAGACCCAATGGCCTTGAATACAGAGCTAACAGGCTCATCACACAAGTGGCAGAACTGTCTTGTCTTCACAAGACACTCCTCCCACTGCTTTTTCAAGCACCTGTGAGTCTTATCAGTTCTTTGAAGGACAGACCTGCATTATTTATTGCCTTGTGAGTGTTTGAGGCATTCCATCGATGACTTGGATGGCCTTCTCCTCCTTTTCAGGGAATTTACAGGCCATCTTTTACAAGTTACAGAATTCTGAAAATGCATTTCTGGGCATTTAGATGTCTCCGATCTCCCTTCTGGGACATTTGCTTGTCCAAGAAACTTCTGTACAGGCAAAGGTCATACAAGAGGGCAATCCAAATTGTAGATCCTTTGTCTTACACCCATAAGCTTATGAACTCAAATTTGGAGACTATGTTTTAAATCATAGCCTTTTAAGCTTCTTTACCTTTCTTGAGAAGATTAATGTTTGCAATTCAAATGCATAATACTTGAATTGTTAATTTTAATTAAAATTGATTATGAAAACTAATTGGAAGTATGCAACTGGTTGCTGGCAACATACTTGGACTACTTCACAAAAATACCATTTGGTGTTCTGGTGTTCCTCTTAGAGTCATATTGGTTTCAGAAGTTATGTTCTATACATAATAAGGGCGATATAGCTAATTCTGTATAAAAATTTGGAAATCTACTATTTCTTAAAAAAAAAAAACAACAACAATGTTTTCTGGTTTTGGAAAAGTGTGGATTCACTTTTTATGTAGAGCTCACTGCAGTAGTCAAAATGTAATTTAAAAAAGGTTTATAATAACCTCTTATTCATTTATATTTCTATTCTTAGAACATTTCCAAATGTTGAAAACTGGGATTCATCTTCACTCCTTCCCATCATCCTTCCCAGGATGGGGAAGACACATATCATCATAATAAATAAACCAATTTTTAGAAGGCATGCATTGAGAACAATCCTCTGGATTGCTGAATCCAGGAAGTGAATTCTTGCTATTATAGCAAATCTGATAACAGAAGTCATCAAGTTTCACCTCAGCAATAGGTAGATTGTTGCCTTCATTATTATTACTCAGGAGATTGCTTCAGATTCTCGCTATTCTTATAATTGGAAACCCTCAAGTTTGCAGTCTAAATGGATTAATTGCCAGTTCATGCTCATTTTCTTTGAAAAGCTCTTTATTTGATCTCAGATTGTGACTTGATGACTAATTTTAAGAGCTATGATGGGAATCCATTACCAGCTCTTCAGAGAAATGCTCTCAATGCATTGCCTAATTTCCACTACGTGAAATATAGTGTCACTATTTCTATTCTCTGTCTGGTTGAGGTTGTTGAAAGGAAGAGAGCCAAAAGAAATATATAAAGAATGAGTTTTTATATGTTATAGCTTAAGACTCAAATAGTGATTTCAACAGGGTGGATAGATACTAGGGACTGTTAAGAGCTGAATTTAATAGCTGAAGGTGGCCTAAGATGCACTTACTTCTATTTCTGGAGAAGATATCACACTGAAGGGAAACAGATTGTACAGAAAAGAATAAATGAGATATTCTCCATAAAACTGGCCATCTTATGTCTTGATGTGGTTGAATTTTTTCTGAGTCTATTTTTTTTCAGAAGAAATTTGAATCTCTGTCTACGTAATTTTTTTTTTTCTGAAGCATCGTATGCTTCCTGGAGCTCTTGTCTGGTTGTCTTTCTGTTGAAATTTAGTTCTACTGGTGTCAGATGGAACTTGAATTATATTCTGAGAACCAATTTCATAGAATCATAGAATGGTTAGAGTTGGAAGGGATCTTAAAGATTGAGTTCAAAATATTTCTCAAAATATAAGTCTTTCCAAACACAGAAAGGCTTTAAGACAGTGTTGGACATACCTGTGTTACACAGCTAGGCTGAAAATGTTTTAAGAACACTGACAGGGAAAGGTTCTGTCTATTGTTACTAGGGGACTATTAGTTCAGATCCTGGGATCTTTACACAAAGACAAATTTAAGAGCTTTTGACATCAGTCATATTGTTCACCTCCATTATTTTTTCAAAGACCAGATCTGCTCCCGGTAGAATAGCTTACGCAGTTCGTAGAATTTTCTTGTCACCCCTATCTCTCATATGCATTTTTTCTCTACATATTGAATGAGCTAGGTTGGAAACATTTCTTAAGCAGTGAAGAACTCTGACCCAGATTTTCATGGTATCAAAAAACGCATTCTCAGGCAGCATGGCAAGGTGCTGCCCTCAAAAAGATGGGTGGTGTACTAAAGACTGGCCTGAGAACACTTTCTGCTAGGGTCCAGGGAGAGCTGGGATGGCAGTGTCAAAATGCGAAGCATATTTGGAAAGGGAAGAAATGATAGATTAATGTCAGCTGCATAATTCCTAGATGGGAAAAGGAAGGGCCTAAGGGAAGAAACAGGTTTTTAACTTTAGGCAATTCTGAGTAGAAGAGCTAAGAGTTGAATAGGTGTGGCTCATCTTTTTATTAACAGATGAAAGACTCCATAAACAACTGTAGTGGTGCCAAAGAACATTGTGTTGAACTGTGAAGATGAAAAAAGCCCAAACAGACAGATCCAAAAACACTTGTCTTCTCTTTGTATTGTTGGTTAAAAGTTACAGTGATCCACAAATTGTAAAATCAATACATTTCTCTCACTCTGGAGAGACTCGGGGTGGGGGATGTTTTGGTTCTATGCTTCTACAGTGTGGTAACAAGAGAAGTGGATTGTTTTATGTTTCCTTCAGCAGTTGTAAATGGATTTGAAGCAGCAACATTCCCTCTAAAAGGACTGTAACAAATGAGGAACCCGGAAGTATTTCTATTAAAAAGAAGGGTAAATTTTCATGGACCCAGAAGTCTTTAAACTGTCTTTTTTACTTACACCCAGAGATTCTTTCTATTAGTAAGTGTTGTATTGTCTCTGGTTAAGTGTTTAAGTGTAAGCAATTGAAATGACCAATAAGATATATTTCTGGAACGAATATTTGCATTGACTTCAAGACAGTTATAGCATGGGATTTTAATTTCTAATATACCTACAACAATTATCCATGTTCCGCTGATGGTTCTGTATCATTTAATTAAAACATGTGCAGGGGATAAAAAGCCCATTAGGATAAAATATTGTGTCAAAACCAAAATTCTGCAATGAAGTTTGAGCACAGAAATGCTTGTTGATGGCTTCTCTACATTTATTGCAAAGCTCTAGTAGCAAGCTTCGAAGAAACAGGATGTTACTCTACAGTAATCACCTGCTTCTATGAAATTTGAAAAGAACTTGACAAGCCTAATCGTAACAAAATACATTCATGGACTAGTATACTGTGACATTAGGTATCAGACCCTTGTTAAGGAGCAGTTGTCTTCCCAACCTTGATTCAATATGAGTGGAAAAGGACTGGTTAAAAAGGAAAGGTTCTGCCAGTTAGAAATGTCTGTGTATTTTTCAGCAGAGCTATCAGTTCATACACGTGCTGAATAAATTAACCCATCTTTGTAGAGAAAACTGCAAATACATTTTATTCAAAGGAGCACTGCCAGTTTTAAAGCTTAAATTCATTAATCTTTGATAATTTTTACACTTGTCTGATACAGTTTGACATGCTTGCCCTGATGTATCAGCTGAGGATAATCATCTATTTGCATTTATGAGGAACACTGTCACTGTGAGAAGTGGGAATTTGCATGTGTAACTTCAGAATACTAAGAAGGGTTAAACGTGCATTCCCATGTACTGCGATGTGTGAGTGAAAACATTATTTTTTAATACATAATTGTAATTTTAATTAAAGGTGAATTGATTAAATTTCAGTCTGGATTCATCTTGTGGTTTCTGCACATGCTTTTTAAAAATCTTTACATCATAACCAACCCATTCTCCTTGTGTGTCCTCAGAAGGTCCAGAAATTTCTTAAAAGCAAAATCCTTTTACTTACCAATTCCTGGACCTGGTTGTGTTTAAAATCAGTGAGTTTTACATTCCTCTGGCATCATCCCTTTTCCAGGAAGAGGTATGTATGGAAAGGGTGACTTTAGGACAGTTTTTATGTCTGGGGTAATCCCTAGACAAAGGTTCCTGGATAACTAAGCTCAATCACATCTTTAAATTGTGCTTAGCTGCAATAGAACCAGGGGGGATGCTTCACAGCCAAGAGTTACTGGATAGCGTCATGCTCTGATTAGACCATGTTTGTCCCTTGGCAAAGCTTGTATGTTGGCAAGTGTTATGTATGTGTATGGCCTTTCTGCCAGCTGAGTCTGGGCTTTCCATGCCAGAAATATTTCTGTTAGGTGTCCAGGTCTTCCTGCTGTTGGCATGGTACAGAGGGAGTAGATTTTGACAGGGTAACTTTTTGGTATCTTTAGGTGAGGGGGTCGAAACAAGGTAATTTTTAGGGTCCCTTCCAATCCAAACCATTATATAATTCCACGATTCTGTAACTATTAGAAAATTTTCTGAGACTTATTCAGGTTGCTACTTTATTTCAAAAAAGCATTTTACTGTACTGAATCATTTCTTTTAAAAGACTCATCTGTCTGTAAATACATATGGCACATCTAGAACACACATCAAATTGATATCCTCTGAGTAGAGTTGCCTAATTCGGGACTGTGGTTTTTCCGCTTGGATCGACTTGGTGGGGATTAAGGGAAGGCTTTCCCGCTTGGTAGTGTGGGTGCTTAGGGTCTTCTGGAATTTTTATGTAAAAAAATCCCCAATTAGTGAAAGGAGCATATTCCCTAGCAGTGCAGTTGACTTTGCTGCCCTTCTGTATTAAATTATAGTTATGGACTAGTGACCTTTATTAAAATTTTAAAGCACATTTCAAGGTGTTATAAGATGTTAAGTTATTCATACTGAATTGGGTATGATGGTGCCGATGCTTTGTAGATTCTTTAAAATAGATAACCCATTGCATAGCTATCCCCAGTCGTAAGAGAATAAGCTCAGTGAGATTTTGTCATTCTTTGCACTTACCTATTGTTACTTCTACATTGAGTGGAGAGAGAAACAGGCACATTCAACCGCTCAAGTACTGAATTACCTCTGGAGTTTTCTGCGCTGACTATACAGGGAGCGAGGAACTCAAATGTGTGTGTCAGAGCCTAAAACTAGGTGGGCCTGGGTGCGCAAATCTCATTTTCTTACCCAAGCATTAGCCATTTGGCTATAATGAGCTACTGAAAGCTTGACTTCATGCTTTCAAACATCTGAAGTCTGAACAGCAATCTGAGGCTTCACACACCTCCTAAGTCCATCCCATGCTGTTCCCTGGGATCGTGAAGGTGGTCTGCCTTAAGTGTCTAGTTATGCAGGCCCTTCAGTATAAGAAAGATATTACTCTGGAGCGTGTTTAGAGAAGGGCAACAAAAGCTGGTGAGGGGGCTAGAACACAAGTCTCATGAGGAGCAGCTGAGGGAATGAGGGTTGTTTAGTCTGGAGAAAAGGAGGCTGAGGGGAAGCCTTATTGCTTTCTACAACTGCCTGAAAGGAGCTTGTAGGGCGGGTGGGGGTCAGTCTCTTCTAAGTAGCAGGCGATAGTATGAGAGGAAATGGCCTCGGGTTGTACCAGAGGAGGTTTAGGTTGGATATTAGAAAAAAATTTCTTCACCCAAATGGTTATCAAGCGTTGGAACAGGCTGCCCATGGAAGTGGTTGAGTCACCATCCCTGGAGGTGTAGTCTTGATGGTTAAGGAGACAGCTTAGCTGTGGGCTTGGCTGTGTTGGTGTTGCAGTTGGAGTCAATGATCTTCAAGGTCTTTTCCATTCTGAATGATTCTATGAATCTGTAAAGAATTTTCACTGCAGCCCAGGAGAATGGCAGACTTTGTGGCTGCTGGTCAACGGGTGGTAAATTTTATGCCTGAATAATCTTGAAGCAGCCAGGGAATATGCCCCTTTCTGTAGAAGAAAGATTTAATTTCAGAGCTTAGTCTGAAGAAAGAAAATATTGTCCATGAAGACTTAAATATCTCTTCCTGTGAGTGATAAAGGAAAAAAAAAAAAAGAAAGCAGAGCAGTGTGCAACCCCTATAACCCACAGCCTTTTCCATTCTGTTTCATATTGTATATTAAATAAGTGATGGGAGAAGAGGAAATGGACTCAAATTCTGCCAGGGAAGGTGGGATTATCAAGCATTGGAAGAGGCTTCCCAGGGAAGTGGTTGAATCACCATCTCTGGAGGTATTTAAAAGAGGGGAAGACGAGGTGCTTAGTGACATTGTTCAGTGGTGGTTTTTGCAGTGTTAGGTTATGATTAGACTGGATGATCTTTAAAATTCCCTTCCAGTGTACAGAATTCTTTGATTCTATGTGTGTAACTAAATTTGTTATCGAGAATAATCATATATAGCTCTCTCCTTGAAGTATCATAACAATATATTTTGATAACCCAACTTTGTTGCTTAGAATAAAATGCATTTATTGTGGGATTTTTTTCAGGATCCATTGAAAAGGGAGCCTACAGGAGAACTGGAGAAGGACTCTTTATCAGGGATTACAGTAATAGGACAAGGGGTAATGGTTTTATATTGGAAGAGGGGAGATTTAGATTAGATATTAAGAAGAAATTCTTTGCTGTGAGGATGATGAGACACTAGAACAGGTTGCCCAGGGGAGTTGTGGATGCCCCATCCCAGGAAGTGTTTAAGGTCAGGCCGGATGGGGCTTTGAGCAACCTGGTCTAGTGGGAGATGCCCCTGCCCATGGCAGGGGGGGTGGAGCTTGATGATCTTTAAGGTGCCTTCCAACCCTAACCATTCTATGATTCTATGATAAAATACTAAGGGATTCAAAGTAGCTAATGCGTCCTACTCGTGTGTTGTTCGTAATGCAGTGACTCTCAAGTAAACCCACTTTTTTTTCCTAATTCAGAAAGCTAGATTGTCATGTTCTTCTTAGAGAGTACAGAAATAGCTGTTTGAAAAAGAATCTGCAATAGAATGAAGGCATCTGTTCAATTTCTATTTTACTTCCGCAGACTAGATAATGTTGAAAACAAAGATGTTAGTTTCCCCCCTTTTTTGTCATCAGACAGGGAAAAAATAAAGCACATTACGTTTTAATTTCATCATTGTTTCTCTGTAATCAAAAGAGAAGAAGTGTTTAAACTAAGGGCTTCAGCATTCCCATCCTAATTCACAAAGCTCTACAAAGCTGGTGTTTTGCTGAGTGGCTATTTTAAAACAAGGAGTCATTAGACTTCCTCTCTCTCCCCCATATTATATAGGAAACACGGTTTCCTACTTCATAACTGCTAGTGAAAGTAATGATTCTCTTGCAGGTTTTTTTCATTTTAGTGACACTTTTGCACAGGTTCCCAGGCAACTGTGAGTTACTGGATATTTGTGAATGCTGATACTACTTTTGAATCACGGAACCAGATAACAATTGGGTTGTAAGGGACCTTTGAAGATCATCCTGTCCAACCTCCTGCCACTGGATCAGGTTGCTCAAAGCCCCATCCAGCCTAACCTCGAACACATCCAATGATGGAATATCCCCAGTTTCTCTGGGCAACCTGTGCCATAGTCTTTCCACCGTGATCCTAAAAGACTTCTCCTTATGTCCAATATATACCTACCCTCTTTCAGTTTAAAAATGTTGGTCTTAGTCCTGTCACTACAGTCCTTACCGAAAAATCTCCCTCAATCTTTCTGATAAACCACCTTTGTATACTGAAAGGCTTCAATAATGTCTCCCTGGAGACTTCTCCAGGCTGAACAACCCTAACTTTCTCAGCCTTTCTTTATCGAAAGAGTGTTCCAGTTAAATACCTTTATTTTTGTGATTTTAAAGAAGACAAATATTATGGATCGTCACAAGCCTCATAATGCTTTGCCAAATACCATCTACCCAACTACCTTTCCACCATGGCTCCATTGCTTTTATACCTAACTGTTAAAGTTCCTATGACTGAATCCCACAGTAGTATAGATCACTCAGAAGATAAGATCTCTACATTATGAAACACAAAGTATTAGAGAGTACTTTTTTTTTTAGTTGATATCTTGTCTTTTATGCTTAAATGGCCCAAAAGCACATTTCTCCAGGAGTTCTCTGCTTCCTCAACCAAAGATCTCCACAGTCCTGGGCTTCAGAATGATTGAAAAGTGTCACAGACTTTTTCAAGTTTAGATAGAGAAGGTTGGAATTCAACAGGAAATCTCAGCTTGCTTTTTGTTTCACAAAGTGCCCACACAAAGGGAACAAACATTAGGAATCCACAACCGTATCAACATTGCCCCATTTAGTTTACAATAATGATGTGCACGACTGTCTGTGAAATTTCTAACTGCTTTACAAGTTACTTTAAAAAGAAACAGAACTCTATCTTCTTTTTTTTTTCTATTCTCCCCCACTTTTTTTGTTTACATAAAGCCATGCCATTTATACCTAAATCACACCTGACTTTATATCTTCTTCCTGACAGTGACTAGTCTTAGATGCTTAGGAATGATGATAAGTTATACATAAACATAAGAAACAACAGAAGAATAGCGTGATCATTCTTTGGTATCATGTTTTCCCTGACTACTTCAGCATTGTCTTATTTGCATATGTTGTCTCCTTTAAGAGCTAAAGTCTACTTATATTTATGGTCACTATGAGAAACCATTAAGCACCTCTGATAATATTTTCAGATTTATATGCATTTAATTATTGAATTATCCTATTTTATCGTATCCTTTTTTGGAGATGGGCTGACAGGACTGGTATATGGTACCCAAAATGGCGAGTGCCCACTTTTTAATATAACATTATGGTTACATCTACTGCTTTTATCTGTTCCTAGGAATTCCAAACATCCCGCCTGATCACAGCTGAATGTCGAGGTGGTGTTGTCAGAGAAGTATCCACAGTAACTCCTACATACCTCTCCAAAATATTAGTAAGAAGTAAAACTCTTTACTGGTATCCCTCCCTTTGTTTTCTAGAACTATTCTTAACTGCAGTTTTTGCTAATTTGGTACAGCGATTTGATCAACTGGTTTTTAAGTAAAGGACTCATGGATCAGTGGACACTAAAGAAGTATTCTGAGGAAATGCTGCTACGTGCTTGTCTATGTGTCTACGTGCTACTGTGGTTTTCCCTTATGTTCTCTCATACTCTTCCCGCGGCATCCCAGGATGTAGAACAGGGGACTAACTATACTGGGTTCAAGGTCCAGCACTTCAGACTGGTGTGCTTGAACTGCCACACAAGCAGGTACTGTTTTGAAAAATCTATTTACTACTGCAGAGAATGCTTTTACGAATCATGAAAAGGATTTACAGTATTCAGTTTCTGATGCATTGGTACTGCTGTGTATGATCAGAAGTCTTCACTCCATTTTGGATCCAGTTTCATTATTCTATACTCATGTAGAGGGACCTTCATTCACCTCATCAACTCTATTACAGAGTGATATTTTCTTTTCTACTTAACCAAATCATTATTCAAGGTGGATGGCTTCTAAATTTATTATAATTTATGTGTTGGGAAAGAAATTATTTGCACCCAGATTAACAAGAAACTTGGGCATCATTAGACTAAGCACAGCAGTGCAAGGACCCAGACCTATAAATTTACCAAGCCAGAGTGGGCAGCTCATCTGCATATACAGTGAATAAAGTCAGATGCCTTTAGCTGAGATCCACAGTAGCCATCACACTGATCCTCATACCTGTTAAGATGCAATGAATTAAGAACAGTGTTTGAAATCCTACCTGCCTCCTGGCTTAGAACAGCCAGTTTAATCTATATGCTGAATACTCTATATATAGGTAGACCAGATTATATCTGTGACTGGGCTACCACATAGTGTTACGTTATATAAAATTAATATTGAAAAGCAATGTCGGAGTTTCCTTACATCACCAAAAAGATAACTTCACATGAAAAGGAAGCAATATTAAAAAAATACTTACCTGTGACCTGATAATAGGCAAATCTGACATAATATTTTGCAGATAGCTGTCAAGTTTGGATATCACAAGATTATTTCTAGACTCTGTGCTCCTGTATGACATGTGTGATAGCTGTGCTTCAGGGGTATTCTTTTTTAAGGGCATAATATAAGCATCCTTTATGGGCAGTAAAGGCAAATACTGGTCATGGGTCAAAGCCTCAGAAATCACCATGTTAACTGTAAAAGAAGCTGCTTCTGCAACAAGTGAACCCAGTCTTTATGTTCTAATTAATTGGAAGGTTGCAAGGTTCTTTCAGACCTGATGCTAAAGGCAGATGGCCATTAGGCATACAAATAAGCAATACAGTGGTCAGGGTTACAAGGCAGGTCACCTACTTGCACTGCAGTGGAAAACTCCTTTTCTTCCAGCCCTCTTGCCATTGTAAATTCCCAAGTGGATCTAGTCTGGGGCCAATTTATCTCATTAATGTGAGATCTCATGACTTCTTGTACCTTGTTATAGCTACCACAATGTCCTCAGCAGAGTATTGTAGTAGTAGTAGCATTATACATCTTTTTATTAGTATACTTTATCCTTCTTTATTCCTACGGGAAAATCCCTATTTGACTATAATTAGTAAGATGGGTGCACACTTTGCTCCATTAGATTTATGGAAAGGGAAAGCTGTGACTGTTCCAAGTTCCATGGGCATTTTGAGATACAACAGTTGTATCCACTGTTTAGTATGTTTAAAATAATCTCAGTTAATACTTTTTATAGTTTCTTAATTTTGCTGTAGTATTTCTGATGTGTATTAGGCACTAGAGAAGAAGGAGAATATGCAGTTTACTGTTGTACTGTTGCATGGGTTCTAAGATTCTTCTAAAACCGTAAAACTGGGAGATACAACTCCAAAATATCGCATTTTCTCAAGTAAGAAGGCCAGACTAATGTTAATCTTTATTTTGCATCTCTTGAAAATGTTAATTTTTTCTAAATATTGTTCTTGCTAAAGCAATTTAGTATTACCAACAAAAAAAAAGAAAAAAGAAAAAAAGAAAAAAAAGTCATGGACATAATTCCTTTGGGTTAAATTTTTTCTAACCCTTTCCAATACTTAAAGCTATGTGCATATGTTAAGAAAATTTGGCTGGTTTTAGTTATTTAGTTGATGACAACATCTTCACTGACTACATAAGTTCAGGAAATGGTGTAATTATAGTCTACTTTTGCATCGTATCTTTCCTTGTTCGGTTTAATAACAAATGGCCCCTTTTCTTCACCAAAACCATTGGTCTGCAATTATTTGAAAATATAATGAGACAAATTCACCTTCCTGTTGTTTCCCTTTCAAACACTGCAGAGTTTAAATTCTTCTGTTGCCTTGTTTATCTTCACTATCATGCTGTTACTGTTTCCCTCTCATTCTTGTTTTCAGTCTCTTTGGTTCCTCTACTTCCCTGTTCTGTGGGGTTGTAAAAGTGATGATGCTTTCTTTGTCATTTTTTGGTTTTCTTCATAGAATATTTTAAAACATACTAATTCAGCATGCTGGCCTAAGCCCATTATTTCTTTTTGTCAGTCAGCTGGATACAGAGTCCATTGTAATCAATGGAAACAACACAGTATTATCCAGTAGGATTAAATCAAATATTAGTAGAAGCATGGAATGTAATAAGAAAGCATGGCCTTTGTATAAAGAGTGATGATGACCATGAAAGACAGCCCCGCTTATTAGTGACTAACAGTGATGGTAAGTTGCAGAAGTAGTCCTGCTTCATTTCTCTTTTCTGAAGACCCTGTAGAAGTTATTTTTCTCTTTTGCTATCTCTTTCTATCTTAAAAGGTAGCATGAATACGATTGTCTACCTGAAAATTTCTAGCAAACAGAAGGAAAAGCAAATATCATCAGAAAATTTTTGGTGGCAGTCTTACGGAACAGTTTAGCCCAAGACTCTGCATGACTTAAGAACAAAGGATAATGAGAAAACTATTGGGCATCATTAGCTGTTACAGACATTGCTGGTTTATTCTCTAATAGAGGGCTATAATTCATTCCTGAGCCTCCATTTTTAAACAGAATGAACATAAAAAATTATTAGCTGTGAAAATAACTAACATGTAGAGCTGCCTATATATTATTCCTCGAAATCCTAGGTAAGCAGGCAAAATTGTTTGAAATGAATGTCTAAAGTATTTGATTTTATGATCCAGGAGTACCACTGCTACCTAAGATTGCAATGTAAAGGGTTAGGAAAACTTAAAATATTACTTTGTCTTTTCACTCGTTTGTATCTTTCTCCATCATCCTCCCTGTTCACCCTGAATAGCAACAAGCATGCAATGATTTATGGATGGATGTAAGCAGTGACTTATGCTGCCAGTGTTGAATCTGCCATTGGTAATTTGCTTGTGTACTTCTGGAGAAGGAATTTTTCTCCAGAAGAATCTTCTCTTGTGGTTTTTTGTTGTTGGTGGTGGTGATGGTTTTGGGTTTGTTTTTTGGTTGGTTTTTTTGGTTGGTTGGTTGGTTGATTGGGTTTTTTTTGTTTCTTTGTTTTTATTTTTTTTAATGTTCTACATATAATTTGCCTAGTGTAGGAAAAAATGTAGAGAAAGGAGAGAAGGTAGATGGCTGGTGCAAGCATATTAGAGAAACTATCCTTCAAACATGTGGATCAAGAAAAGCTAACAGCATATAATTATCCTGTTCATAAGTTCAACTGATTTGGGGGTTTGAGAGCCTTTAGCTTGCTGAGTTGGATTTAGATTTGATATGACAGCAACAACATTGCCTTTTATTTTGACACTAGCAGATTTTAGTCAAATGAGATATGCATGCTTTCCCCAAAATCCTGCTCCTTTAACTTGGACCATTAGCTGTTTAACGTCATCATTGTTATTACGTAGTCTTGTTGTTAGAGTTGGAGTTTTTGTTTTTCTTATGTATGTAATTTCTATGCTGTTATGCACAGGTCTTCATCATGCTTTTGTTAGATAACACATGCACAGCAGATGGTAGGAAAGACTAAGAATGCATTTACTCCAGTAGAGTAAGTGAGGAACGGACAAAACCCAAGTGCCACTGTCACTGAGTATTAAAAATCTGAGAACAGAGACATAGAGTGGCATTTAACTGTATGCCAAATATTAGCTCTTTCTACTAGAGATGTGTTGGCAATATCATATGAGAGCAATTTTCAGCAGGATCTTCTCTTTAACTGGGCTCTTGCTTCTGTGTTGTCTTGTTGATACTGTCCTGAAATTCTTGTTTCTTCTTTAACTGTGTATATAAATATTTAATATTTGGATTAATTTGGAACAATAACTTCTACCAAAAGCATAGGATGTCAATATCTGCCAGGTTTCTGTTTTGTTTTTTTTAGCAGCAGCATCCCAACAACAGGCTGTGGTCTTTTCCCAATGTATTCTTTGATGGTGAAAAAAGTTTCTAGTAACTCTTTAATTAGAGTGACTGATGTTTTCACTGAGGCTCGCAGACAGCACTGACACTTGAGTGTTTTTTTCTGAGGCAATAGCTCAGTGGCAATTGACAGAGAAACAACATCTGCAATACTGAGGTGTAATGTATTTCTCTACTTCTGATTTTACTGAGAACCTTACACCTCAATCTCAAGGTCACAAAGTCCAACCTCTGTTGCAGAAAATACAGATCTGACTTCCAAAGATTAGAGCCCTGCATAAAACTCAAACTACTGTCCCATTTCAACAAGGCATTCCAAACTTATTTTACTAGGTTGCTGCTGTTGATAGCAGCTTTCACATCTGTGCCAGACCTGTCACTTAGAGGAGGTGGTATGCTTCAATCCCTTCCTCTCCCTTCCTCAAGTGCAATTCCTTGCTACTGAAAGCTAGGACTGCTGCAGGCCACTTCAGATGGGATTTGCTACCTTTTTCCGATTCTGCTACAGAATCTCAACAAATACAGTCTTCTGCACTTAACTTCTAGCTTTTCCTCTCTCATACCACATAATCACAAGCTGGTACCGTAAAGCATGTATTTTCATGCTTTTCTTCCATGCATGCTTACTGCATGCTGGGCTGCAATGCTCAGGAACTTGACTGGCATGTTCAGGGACCACCTGGGTTATGGGGCAAATTGTGAAGCCTGCAGGTCTAGACTTCCATAGTGGTGGAATGGGAGCTTCCATCTAAACAGTTTTACCCTGGCTTGGTGGCTGGTTTGTGGTTTGAAATGAACTGTGTCCTAACAAACTGCAGTAGCTACAGATCCTTGTTCCAATACTCCTCATCAACCAAGCTGCAGTGACTGGCAGTGTCAGTAATGCTTTTGGCTAAATTAAGCAGGATTTGGGTATAAGTAGTTGCTAAAGAAAGGTTAAGGAAAATCATTTGTTCTGAATCTGTTCAGTAGTTCAAGCTGAAAAAAAGTTATTTATTTTTTTCTCTAGGAAGTGAAGCATTTTGTTTCATCAGTCTTAGATGAAATATGTTGATGTTCAGTTTTGAAGCAACAGACATGTATTTTCTGATTTATGTTTTTAATTGACATTAATGATTTCTTTCTGAAAGAATACTGAGATCTTGGCTATTTGTTTTCTCTGAGGATAAGTCTTCATTCATTGCTAAGTCTGTTAGGAATCTCCTTAAGCTGCATGAGTCTACTCTGATATAGCGTTAAAGCCTCTGTTATTCTGATCTACCATATACTTATATAATTTGTAAGAAATCTGTTATTAACTTAATACTCAGAGACATCCTTTGTCTCTATGCTAATTCCCTGCTTGGCTATTTAACTGGAACGGTGAAGATCAGTTGTAATGGATTTTATGTAGACTGGAAACATGCATTTCATCTTACATAAACCACTATAAGGTGTATACAAAATAAACCTTCTCGTAAGACCCACATTTCATTTTGAATAAACCACTATAAGGGTGGTGGAGTTCTCATGGTGAGTACGTATTTGGAAGGGGGGATGCTTTTCTCCCTTAGAAATATTTTAATACAAGAAAAAATAAACTTTGGCCCCAGACCCATGGCTGCATGTAAAAGCATGAAGAAATCAATTATAAATACTTATTATATCCTGTTTGTAGTACTTACTACTTCTATTCTTTTGTCAGACACACACTTCATTCTCATGGTGGTCTCATATTGCTCTCAAGGAGGCTTTCTATTAGGTATTTTTCCTATCAATTCTGTCAGAGACAAATTAATCTTGTTTTATAATGAACAGTGTGTTTAACTCCTTTTGGAGAAGAAACCTACAGAGTTAGGGCTAGGACTAATAATGTATGTGGAAATAACCTTAAGATACTAGACAGCGCTACTTTTTATCTTGCTAGTGTGCTGAACCATCTCTTGTATTGAAGTGGTAACTTTGTATCATCCACATGTTCCATAGATATAGAAGAGAAGCCAAGAACCTGTTTATCTTGCCTGAAGTTTGATTTCGGTAGAATTGGTTATTATAAAAGACTGGGAGATCATTTCTCAGGAAACAAGAAACCGAGTTTTCCTTTACCTGCTTAAAAAACTGTTATGTATCACCTTCTAAGCAACACTTATTCCCAGCCCACTCCCAATAAATCTAACAATATACAGTGGCTAACAGTCTGTTTTTTCCATAAATACCGCACATGATCATGTAGTGAAAGGCCTTGTTAGAAAGTATACACACAGGTGGATACAATTAAAGCTCCTGTGGGACCCATAAATTTAACCATATTGGTACTACAATATTTAAGAAGTCAAGATACCATTCCTTCACAGAGATATGTCATAAAAATGATAGAATGGTTTCAGATGGAAGGGACCTTAAAGATCATCTAGTTCCAACCCCCTGCCTTGGGTAGGGACACCTCCCACTAGACTAGGTTGCTCGAAGTCCCATCCAGTCTGACCTTAAACACTTCCTGAGATGGGGCATCCACAACTTCCCTAGGAAGCTTGTTCCAGTGTCTCACAACCTTCATAGTCAAAAACTTCTTCCTAATGTCTAATATCCAAAATTGATAAATATCAGCCATGTCAAGGATAGATTTAAATTAATTTAAATACAGCAACATTTTTAGGATGTGCAAAAGCTGAAGTTATTCAGTACAAACTAAAAGATTGTTCCATTTAATGTGATTTTAAATTTTAGATATAAAAACTTACTTTTAAAACAGTACAGATGGGGATGGGACACAATATCAAGGAACAAGAACCATAACAAAAGCATCTGTGAATAGATGTGCCTTTAAGGTAACTTTGCATTCCTCTACTTGGATGGATGACTGGGGATTTTTTCTGCTCTTATCATTACCAAGAGAAGTCTCAGTGCCGCTGAAGGCAGATGGAGGGTACAGCTGAGGGTGAAGCACAGCGGTTCAAGAAAGATTTACTCCTAAATTAGTATAGCTACTAGGAGCTATATAGGAAGTATGAAAGGCAGAAATACCAAATTAATCTGTTTAAAACTCTTCCAGCTGCAGAGCATTTAAACCACACTCTTAAAAATGTGCTCTGTAAGGAGCAATGAGGAATCAGCTCTCAGTGCTACTTCAATAAAAACGGTCAAGAACTGTGTCATTTTCCTCAGGTCTTAAAATTTCCTGTGCAATTGTGTTGAAATTTGGAAATTTTGGATGCTTCTGGGAGAAACTGTCATTAAAAAAATGTAGTCTACATTAAGCATGGCAGGGAGCAGTTGATATCTTTATACAGACTTGATTATATTCTTGTTAGGCACTTTTTCATGCTGAAGCTTTTTAAAGCAGAAATGCCTACTATCATAAAAAAATGTTTAAACTGATACAGCTCTGAATCTTGCAATAGGAAAAAGCAACTCAGTAGTGTGAGCAGGCTTTGAAGTTTTGTAAGGGCTCTTGTGCGTTTATAACTACCTATCTAGATATATTTATCCAGAAGTAGCACTAAGTTATATTCTTATGCTGCATCCAGTTTTTAATTTAAAACCTAAGACATTTCAAAGACATCTAGTTATTAGTGCAATGCTCTGTTCAAGTTGAAAAAAAATTGAACAGGAGTGATACACCAAAATCCCAGAGGACACATGACAAATGCATAAAGATATTTTGTGGTAGAATTTGTATCTTTCCCTGGGTGCAGAGACACTTTACATGGTTAGAATTGCTTTATCTGTTGGTTGTTTTGGTTTTTTTTTTAGGAACAAGACAAAAAAGTGAAACCATGTTTTGAAAACGTGAGAGAAAATGTATGAGCTGGACGTTAGTTACCTCTTGAGTGATCTACGCTATCACCTTCAATCTGTAACCGAGGTGCTCTGTTAATGCAGTGTTGGTCAACCAAATTTCACTGGCTCATAGAAAAGCTGAACTAGTAGAGAATATACATTGTTGCCCACTCAACTATATTCCCCAGACATGCTGCTGGTCCTAGTTCACGATTCAGTGGTTCTGCAAGTCAGCTCTGACCTCCTTGGTGCAGTTGCAGTTGTGATGTGGAGACATCAAAGTCATCTACTACATTAATCAGGAAAGATCTTGACTCTGAATTTGAGACAACCTCTCCCTCCAACCCAAAACAGGTTATAGAAAAAAAAATAATTATTACATATCTTATTCCTCTTCCTTTCTGTCCCTGCCCCTCTCCTGCTTATATACAACTTTTTGGTCATTTTCAGTGCCTTCCCTGCTTTCAACTTCTTTGAACTCAAATCATCTTTGGTTCCATCCATGGAATATCAAATATGGAATTTCTTAAGAGGTCCTGGATTTATCTGTTACCATGCTGTCTAAATCCATTGTTGTGCATGGTTCCATTGTTTTTTTCTGTAGGAATTATAACACGATCATCTCTGTAAAACCATTTTGAATATACAGACTTCAAATGGTCTTTGAAGGGCTTGTTCATGAACATATTGAGTTACCTGCAGCTGTGAATGTCCTCCTTCCATTATGACTAGAGAACAGTATTAACTTCTCTGATAATATTTTTTGCTAGAGGTAGATGCCCTTTGAATGAATCTAGGACAAACATTCCTCCTTTTTGTTAACAGCACACCTGGTCGCCTATTCCAAACAACGTTCAGCCAATCCTTTAGACATCCATCCTGGTTTTGACACCTAACAATTATTCCAGTAGGCAGCTGTTCCTTCGGCATTGTTTTACGCTTCAGAATCACATATGGTGGTAATTTCATACCATCTGTTAGTGCTGCCAACATGACTGTAATGTGCATTTTTTCATTCCCCAAAGTTTTTTTATCATGACAAATTTTGTGCCTGTTTCTTCAATGGTGTAATTGGGTGGTGTGTCAAAATAAACTGGAGTTTCAACGGCATTGCCCATTTGGCTCAGCAATTGCCATCTCTACATAATCCAATCACATACTGCTGGAATGATTTTTCTAGTGGAGGTAGAAAGTAGGTGTGGGTATAACAAAGTTCCTCATTGTAGGCAAAATCCAGTGTGCCACATCATTTGTACACATTGACTATTACTCCCCTCGAATTCTCTTAATGGAGTGTTTTGTACTTGTGCTATTTCTTGATCTTTCAATTTAATAATTTCCAATATAACTCTCTTTTCTTGGAACATGCAGAAATTGAACAACTTTTACTTCATGGAAATTCTATTTTGAGTGCAATTACACACATTGTAAGCGTATATACTTATATACACTTTATATGTCCTCTCAGCAATACAAATCTTTTTTCTTTTGTTGTTGTTGTTGTTTCCACAAGAGATACCACCAAGCTTCAAATACACATTATACACCTTTTGGTACCTTCCCTGTTGCACTCATTTTTCTCAGCTCCAGATGATTTGCTATTTCACACATCACACAGAAGATTCAGGAAGACTCAAAAAACTGTGAAAGATCACTGTGGAACTTTCTGAATTACAGTACACCACACAACTTCACAAGTGACTGAGAAAAACAACTAACATGCTAAAACCATGTTTTATTTAAACTTAGAGCTGCTTTGGGCATATTCGTGCTCCTTCTTCACTCTCTTGCAGTGCACACTCACTTTATCTTCATTAATCCTGAGGGAAGAGGAACTAATTTTTTAAGTTAAATTATTTGGAAAACAACACAACACCCTATCATCTTCATTTATACTAATATGATAACTTGAATTTAGCTTTTCTATTTTAAGCATTTATTCTACAATCCATTTATAAAGAATTTTTTTTTTCCATTCTCTCCTGTAGTAGGTGACAAAAAAAAATTTAGAAAAAGTTTCCCTTTGTAGCTGTCTGACTGTCCCCACAGTATGAGTGTAAATGGCTACCTACATTAAATGACAAATTTTTAGACTGGTGAAGTTAGATAGAACGGGTCAAATAGCTGAGAACAAGTGTGCTGAAGGTGTGAACAGATTTTTGAAAGATATATGGCAAGGTTTTCCCGGGCAGCTCCAAGATATTTACTTGAGAGAGACAATTGAAAACTGCAGTGCCTCCTACTGCATGAATGATCAGGGCTACCTGCAAATTGACCTCCAGATATATGAAAGTCTCACATTTGTCTGGATTGAGGACTTGTTCAACTATTATGTATCCAAGGAGGTTACTAGAAGTGTTATTTTTCCGTGTAGCCTGCTGTGCATTAAATAAAATGGAGAAGAGTGGGAAACTGTTCTAGTAGGTCCAACCTCGATAATTGAATTGGGGTATCGCTCAGGGACCACAAAAGTATTGCTAGATCACTTTAAATTTACATAATTGCTTCTAAAACTTTGGGAATCACGAACCATTGCTTGACACCAAAGAAAGATACTATCATTAATATGATTTAACCATGCTCCTTCAGGAAAGGAATTTCTCTGAGCTCACATGGGTTTAAAAATCAACCAATAGATAACAACTTCCCTCTTTGAGAATCTGAGAGTTTTATATCTCTGCCAGAATGCTGAAACTCTGATTTGGGAAAGAAACAGAGTCTGGCGCACTACCTTTGACTGGTTGCCAGCTCTTGGCTTAGAGCCATCTATAACCTCCTTCAGATAGTGGGGAGGAAACAGCACCTGCCCTTCTGATTTGCATTGAAGCAGGTGGCAGGACAATCCGGCCGCCACAGAAAAGGTGGCATACCAGAAATCCAGCTGTCCAGCTAAGTAAGGCTGGACCCCAGATCCGCAAACATTTCTGTGCAGAAACCTCTCTGGCTCACCATAAATGAGAAGGTATTACACATAGAATTACAGAATCACAGAATGATAGAGGTTGTAAGGGACCTTCAGAGGTCATCTAGTCCAAACCCTGCCAAAGCAGGTTCACCTAGAGCAGGCTGGACAGGAACATATCAAGGCAAGTTTTGAATATCTCCAGAGAAGTAGACTCCACAACCTCTCTAGGCAGCCTACTCCAGTGTTCTGTTGCCCTCAAAGTATAGAAGATTTCCTTGTGTGGAGATGGCACTTCCTGTGTTCCAATTTGTGTCCGTTGCCTCTTGTCCTGTTGCTGGGCACCACTGAAAAGAGTCTGACCCCATCCTCTTGACAACCACACTTTAGATATTTATAAACGTTGACGAGATTCCCTCATTGGAAGGTATTGGCTTTCCAAGACTGGTTATTATGTAGGTATTTCTGAAATGGGTCTTGGAGAGATTGAAATTTTGAGTCAAATAGCTGCCCAACTTGGGATTTTGGTGGGATTTGCTGGGGGTTTTTCCCCAATTGACAAAATGTCCTCCAGCTATTTTTTTTTTAGTACTTATAGCTAACTGATCTTTTAGGAAAAAAAAAAAAGATAATGGGAGGAGAGTAGTCGTTGCATGTATTTAGCAATGTAAGAAAGAAATTCTCCCCCCTGCTTGATATTTGCAGATACTTTTCTCTTTCATGTGTTCAGATGTGTTTAGGCCAAATAGATATTGTCAGAAGCACAGATTTTAATAAGTTTGGGGGGATTTTTTGGAAATGAATTGATGCAGATTACTACAGCAGTGCCAAATTTTGTAGGAGGAGAGAAGAGAACAGATGTAAGAGATATACTACCAAAATTAGTATGCCTGCCATTGCTCCACTCTCTTTTGCAGAAGCAGACATACTGGTTTTATGAGGCAGATAACTGGAAGACATGTTGGCAGACAGAGTATCACAATCAAAGTAACCCATTTCAGCTTCTCATGTCGTAAGGTCATCGTCCTTTATATACAACACCATAAAAACTAAAACTGAAAAATATCATAAAAAGTATTTCACAGAATAATATAATCTCAGAATTGTAGGTGTTGGAAGGGACCTCTGGAGATCATCTAGTCCATCTCTCCTGCTGAAGCAGGTTCACATAGAACAGATTGGACAGGATTGCGTCCAGAAATGTTTTCAATCACAGAATCATGGAATTATTTGGATTGGAAAGGACCTTAAAGATCATGTAGTTCCGAGACCCCTGCCGTTGACAGAGACACCTCCCACTAGACCATGTTACTCAAAGCCCCATCCAGCCTGGCCTTGAGCAGACATGGGGCATCCACAGCTTCTCTGGGTAACCTGTTCCAGTGCCTCACCATCATCTCACTAAAGAATTTCTTCCTGAGATCTCATCTAAATCTCTTATCTTTCAGTTTAAAATCATTCCCCCTCATCCCATTACTACACTCCCTCTCCATCTCTCCTGTTGGCTCTCTTAGGCTAAATAGTCGTCCCAGAACCTTCTCTTCTGCAGGCTGACGAACCCCAACTCTCTCAGCCTATCTTCACGGGAGAGGTGCTCCAGCTCTCTGATCATCTTTATGGTCCTCTTCTCACCCGTTCCAACAGGTCCATATCCTTCTTATGTTGGGAGCCCCAGAGCTGGACAGAGTACTCCAGGTGGGATCTTATGAGAACAGAGTAAAGAGGGACAATCACCCCCATCACCCTGATGGCCATACTTCCTTTGATGCACCCCAGCATGCGATTTCTGGGCTGCAAGTGTACACTGTTGGCTCACGTTGAGCTTCTCATCTACTGATAACTCCAAATATTTCTCCTCAGGGCTGCTCTCAATATATTCTCCTCCCAGCCTGTAATTGTGCCTGGGGTTGCTCCAACACAGATGCAGGACTTTGCACTTGATCTTGTTGAACCTCATGAAATTTGCTTGAGTCCATCACTCAAGCCTGTCCAAATCCCTCTGGGAAGCCCTTCCCTTCAGCATGTCAGCTGCTCCACACAGCTTGGTGTCATCAGCAAACTTACTGAGGGTGCACTTGATCCCACTATTCATGTTGCCGACAAAGACAATTAACAGTGTCAGTCCCAATATTGAAGAACGCCCATCATCACTGGTCTCCACTTCGGCATCAAGCCATTGACTGCAACTCTTTGAGTGTGGCCATCGAGCCAGTTCCTTATCCACCAAGTGGCCCATCCACCAAATCCATGTCTTTCCAGGTTATTGACCAAGATATCATGTGAGAAAATGTCAAATAAATCCAGATAAATGATGGCTGCTGCTCTCTCCTTATTTACCAATGATGTAGCACCCTCATAGAAGGCCACCAAATTTGTCAGGCAGGATTTGCCCTTGGTGAAGCCATGTTGGCTGTCTCCAAGCACCTCCTTATTTTCCATGTGCCTTAGCATAGCTTCCAGGAGGATCTGCTCCATGATCTTGCTGAGTACAAAGCCTATAGTTCCACTGGTCTTCTTTTTTTCCCCTTTTTGAAAAGAGGTTATGCTTCCCCTTTTCTAGTTAGCAGGAGCTTCACCAGACTGCCACAACTTCTCAAATGTAATGAAAAGAGGCTTATCCAACTTCACCCACCAGGTCCCTCAGGACTCATGGATTGATTTCATCAGGTCCATGGATGTATGTATGTTCAGATTCCTTAGCTGGTCTCAAACCCAATCTTCTCCTACAGTGGGCTGTTTATTGTTCTCATGGCCCATGTGTTTGCCTTCTGTAACTTGGGTGGTGTGGTTAGAGCCCTTGCTGGTAAAGACAGGGGGAAAAAAGTTATTCAGTACCTCAGTCTTCTCCATCCTAGGTGACTACATCTCCTGTTTTCTTCAGGAGGAGACCCAATTACATTTAATTTAATTTTCATTAAAACTTTGGATGCATACTGTTTCAGGATCAATGAAAATATAGATTAATTTGCTATAAGACAAGTTAAAGAAGGAAAGGCTTTAACTCTTTTTAGAGAAACATTTAAAGAGAAGATTCTTGGAAAGGAGTTTCCTTCCATTTTTTTAATCCATATCCGTATTTCTCCATATCCTTAGTTTCCTTTTTTCTTTCAGTCATGCAGGAGGTTTTTTTGTGTGGTTTATGCACATCTAAAAGTGATTTGTCCAATGAGTCATGTCCTGAACTTCCTGGATATGAATGTGAATAAGTCCAAGGCACACATTTCAAGAGAGATAAATCTCTTGATTCCCAGCTGCCTGGGAATATGTGTATCTGGCACATCAGAGTGGCTTGGTGGCAAATTACCAAAAGAAAAAATAATCTGTTGCCTATATCAGTGGGATTGATAAATCTGAGCACAGAGTCTGTTTAGAAGTCGATTAGAGAATAACAGATGAAATATGACCTTTCTCTAGTCCTCTTGATATGGCTCAGAAAATATGATGATGCAGAAGATACTCAGTTTCCTACATAATCAAGCTCCAAAGGTAAGAGTCCCATTCAAGCAAGTCATGTGCAGTACACTGTCCCATGAATGAAGTTTTAACAGAGCTGAGGGCTGAGAAGAGGTCAAGTCACCCTCTGCTAACCAACAGCTGAGCCTCAGTACTGGTGAAACAAACCTGTGAATCTTTAGGAACCAGCACATTCTGAATCATTTTAGGAGTCCACTGTGTGAGTTTTCAGTCGGGGAAATTATCACAGCAGGTCTTACAGACACCATTTGTCTTAACTGGAGAGCTCAGTAACCTAATGATGCGCATTTCGTGGTCAGGAAATCTAAGGCACACAGAGCTAAAGTGACTTATCTAAACCTGTTTTTCAAGCAAGTACAAAATTCAGACCTTCCTGGTTGGTCAGTCCTCACCTTGCTCAATTGTCTGGTTTTCTGTATCCTCCCACCCTCACAAGCAAGGTGAACCACATGAGCTGGCCTACATTAGGGCAGTTTGTTCCCTCAACCCTAAATCTCCAAGCCCAAAAAGAGTTGAAAATCTTCCATTTTCTTTCTCCGTTTCTAAAAGGAATAGAGTTGTGGGGAGGAGATCAGGAAATATGAGGAAGTGAGAAGATAACAGAACCATGGCTTGAGGGATGGTTTAGGGTGTAATTAAATATTGAACTGTTAGGGTCTCGCTTTGATTCAGACCTTTGATACTTCTCTTTTTTTCTGAGTAAATATATGCAAATGCATGCTGGGGTTTTGTGCCTGTAAATATATTTGCCAGAGTGTTTATTGTTTTGATGCCAGTAGGTTTGCCTACTGAGGCCCCCCAGCTCCTGTATTTATATACTTCACACAGTGTAAAGGGATCATAGCTCCTTGGGAGACACAACGACCAACATTTCTGTGGTGCAGAAAATAGAGTATTGGTAGGTTAGGGGTGATCTATTATTAAAATTCCAAACTTCATTATGTGTGAGTCTACTAAATCTTTATTTTGAAATCTGAATTCAGAAAGAGGAAAAATGGTGCTGAATTATTTTCTTTCTCGTTGGGAACAGTCTCACGCTTGCTGCCTGTGCTTTGTAAAGGCTGCATACATAGTTAAGCACCTTTCACGTTTACAGATGCCTTTACATTTACAAATGCCTTTATCTTCAGAAGCATATTTGACACACTAGGCTAGCTTACAGTTTGAAAAGCCAGGGAATCATTCTGTGAATAGCTGAATACGGAGCATTTGAAACAATCAATGACAACTTGCCAGGGCTTGGGCAGAACGCTCCCTATTGTAAAAAGAGCTGTAGAGCAGGCTGTGAAACTCGAGTGGTCATCTGATAGGAAATGAATGCAACCAATCTCCAAGGAGCTAAGCAGATATTAGCAATACCAGTTGCTTGTAGTCATAGTGCTGTTTATCTCTCTGCATTTGACTGAGCTTCTCATGTTCTGCTTAGGAATAAAAGGATAGCTACTCTCGGTAGTCTTTATTGCTTAAGTATTTCCACACTAGTAAAATTTTTTGAGAAAATATCAGGTTTATTTATATAAATTTGCTTTTTGCTGAATTTTTGAAATCATAATAAAAAAAACTACACATACAGTTAGTTCCTGAATCATGTGACATTAGGCAGGATTAAAGGTGCCCTCTTATTAAACGAACATTTGCAGATTTATCTTTTTGCTATTAAACTGGTAATAGCCTACTGTTACTAGAAAAGAACAAAATTTTAAGTTAGTGTCTTGACTTCCCTTTTCTGCTTTCTTTTCTCCACCTCCACTTAAAAAAGGGTGTAATACCTCTGAGTGTGAGATGCAGGGAGAGTGCAGATGTGTGTGGGGATGTGGGTGTAAATATTTTAGCACTGCTATGAAACCTTCAATTTACAGTGAACTCAGCTGTTACATTTCTTCACATTCAATTGCACACATTTCAGCATTTCTATTTTCTGACACTCTAGATATATCTATAAGATTTGGGGGGGCTAAAAGTATTTTCCCAAACCTTCCCAGCATAGATTTTGACTTGCATCCCTGAAATCCAGCGTAAAATATTGCTTTGACAGTAACATATTTTGGATGAGTACCATAAAGAATTAATCCTAAACAAGCCTTCAGATAATCTATATTAACATTACTCACCATTGGAATGGAACTGCTTCTCCAGTAAAACAAAAGAAACCAACAGCAATTCAAGACTCCTCCAAAAATATTACAGATACCACAAAACAGTAAGTAGGGTGAACTATCTTACACATATGAAGTTACAGGCAGAGTAATAGAATTCTACACAAAGGAAAAGTGGTCTTTGTTATTACCACATGTCTTCCTTTACTTTCACTGTGTATATAATTATTTACTGTAGTGATGTATTTAGTGTTACTGTACTACAGTGTAGTACAGCAGAGTGCTCAAGGGTTCAAAACACAATGGCTATGAATTAGTTTAGATGCCACTACTGAAGGACTCTTCTTATATACTTTATTCCTGTGCAGTTTGCGTGAATATAATCTCTGCATACATAGGAAATTACGACAAATTATGACAGAAGATAAACAACGTACAAATGCTGATTATATTTCTTTGTGATCAGGGTGTCTAAAAATAAGTAGTTATATTTTCTAGTTTTTCCCCTACCACATATTTTCCTCTATAGACATTTGGGGTTGGGGGGGAAGGGCGGCATTCTTTTCTCTGGGAATTGGCCTAGGTTACAGTGGTAGAGGAGGAAGAATTAAATGGTGGGGGTTTGTTTTGTTTTTTTCTATTTTCTATTTCCAGAGATGTTGGAAATTCTTTCATGGAGCCTAAGTCTGCAGTAAACAATGCACTTGTCTACTAAGTGGATGCTGAATTGAGTCAAAGTACTCAGCTGCTGCATCATTTTTATTTTCACACATCAAAGGTAGGCATATTGCAAGCAATTAATCATGTACTTGTTTATTGTTTTGGAGTGAATGCATTTTACACACCTTTTGTTGCAGAATTTAATTTAATTACAGATCCTCCCTCTGTGAATCTCTCTTTAACTTAGTGAACACTAAAAGGAAAAGATAAGAGAAAAAAAAGAAGCAAGCGCTTGCTTCTGTGATTCCAGTTACTTTGAAAGGAGGGGCATAAGATAGATTACTTATCACTGGTACTTTTAAAAGTACTAAAAGTATTTACAAACATGTTTGGTTACTAATATCAAAACACTTGTGTTTTACATGAAAACATTTATTTAGTCATTAGAACTAAATCAGTCTCTTGCAAGGGCTCAGTTTCACAGGATGGAGTTTATTCAGAATGGGCCAGCACACTGCTTAGTTGTCACTGCAAACACTAGGTAAAAAAAAAAAAAAAAGAGGGATTTTACAATAATTCTCAAAAAACCTGAATTTTACCTTTCATATCTTTTCTACCTATTGGTGTAGACATTAGTCCTTGCTAGTATTTGTTTATCTTTTCACAATCATCCCCCTAGACTGCTGTTAATGGCTACAGCAATGTCATAATATTTGTGTACCACTGAAGTTGCCCTTTGGGGTATGAATATCATTTTCACTCCAATGTACTTAACAGAAATGTTAAAAAATATGGGGGTACTACTCAGCGGGAACTTTTCAATTGCCCACTGCCATTTGACTGAGAGCGCAAGTTGATACACTTTTACAAACATGGCAGATGATAGATAGAAATTCTTTCTAAAAACCCACAGGCAGCAACAAAATTTTAATCAGCTGAGACTAAAGCAAGGCTTCTATCTCAGGTCTGAACCCTTGTCTTTATGAAATGACGTAACATGAAGTTCCTGTGTCATCTCATCTTCATAAAAAGTGAAAATTTATAGACAAGGGAAATTTGGAAGTATTGAAATTAGTGGTCATGAAATGTGTCAGCATAGCTGTGCCAGTAATTGCAATTTAAAAGTAATACAAGGCCTTTTGGGAAGGGAATTAATGCAGTGGACTGACATGTATGAAAAATCTTTTAATAAACAAAAATTAAAATGCCTCCATTTGTCTTTTTCTTCTCTTCCCTTTTCATCCCTTCCCAGAACAACCCAGTAGATCATGCAGTGTAGAAAGTATTAATTATTTGTATTTCCTGATAGATTTAAGTCTGTGTTTTTGTTTTGATATTATTATAATGATTCCTTTAAAAAGAAATGGATAGGGGCTTCTAGATTTACCTGGTTTTGTAAAAGAGTGCAAAAAGAAAGGAGGATGTTGTTGCATGACATCAGCATTCACATTTGTATCTTTCCATACAGAGTTTTATTCAATTAATGGGTAAGTCCATTTAGTTTATTTTTTTTTTTTTTATTTCAGAAAACGGTGCCTGTTTGATTACTAGAATTTGATTTTCTTCTTGGAACTGTATTCAGCATCACCTAATCAGTGATTCTTTGGCTCTATAATTTTTTCTGTAAGAAAAAAATTATGTATATCTGAGTGTTCTTTTTTTTGTGTTGTGAGTACATACATGAAACTTTTCTTTACTGTAAGATGTAATTTTTCTTGTGAAGGGATTTTTTTCTTTTTTTCTTTTTTTTTCTTTTTTTTCTTTTTTTCCTTTTTTTTTTCTTTTTTCTTTTTATTTTTTTAATATAGCTGCAAAATTGAACATGTAACAAAGAAGAAAACTGAAAATAAACTTCCAGACCTAGATTTGTCTTATGGTAAAGACCTATTAGAGGGATATCATCAATCAGTATATTTAACTGGTTTCTTTGTGAAGTACATTAATTCTTCTACAGTCCCCTAAACCCTGTTCTTCATCCCTTGTGTATTATGCCCATTCTATGTCTTCTTTGTCTTCTTTTTAGGTTCAGATGGGCGACAATCATCAGTTTAAACTGGGGTGAACTGATATAACCATATGTGAAAACTGACCCTTGAAGTCTATTACTAGTTTTCCCCTTAAAAGCCAAGATTAAGGTGATAAACATTTAGAAAGCCATTTTAATCAGTAAGTACTTTTGGGGGGAAGGGGAAAAAGGAAAAGAAAAAGGAAAAAAAAAATAAAAGAAAAAAAGAAGGCTCTTTTTCCCACTTTTATTTTTTTCACAGTAGTTTAATTTCCATGGAGCTTTTGTAGTTTCAGATACTTATGACTCAAAGCCCAAGTTCCTAAAAAAAAAATAAAATGGGTAAAATCTTGCTTAATACTTTTGCTCTCTGACTAACATTAAAAAAAAATTCCAGCATTTAAAAGTTCTTAGACAGAAGGACAAATTCTGCCCTTGGCCTTATTCTGTAATGTTAATGAATTCTTATAGTTAAATTCTCTTATCAGAGTGAAAAATGTAGATTCTTTAGCCCAAAAGACTCGTATTTAGACTATTGATCGTAACAGAGGAATCTTGCATAAAATTTATGCAGCATATAAAGAATAGAACGCAATTGCAAAGTACCAACAATGTGAGAAGGGTTCAAGCAGTAATGTCTTATGTTCCATAAGTGAAATCTTGAAATTTAAATTCCCGCATAACTGGGGACTAATTCAATGAACTTAATATTTGTATAATACTGTATAAATTAGCCTGGTTACAGTATTCAAAGAATTCTTCAGTCTTCATGATGCTAGAATATCTTGTTCTTACACAACCTAAATAAATAGAGAGGGTATTGATTTTGTTAGTGTCAAAATTCTTCACTTTGAGTAAGAATGTTTGTATGTGATGCAACACAGGTTTAAATAAATATGAATTACTGGACAGTGTATACAAAATGAGTAATCCATTAAAACTTCAATATCATCATTTCAGTTTTGCTACAATAATGAAATATTTAACAGAAATTTAATAACAAATATTTAAGATCAACTGAAGTGTTTCGTGAAGAAAGTTCTTCTTTTTTTTTTTTCCATCCTGTACACCCTTCTGTCAGAGGTGAGTCATTCTCTTGGAGCAAGGATCTGATCGCACCAGACCCTGAGCCTCTGAATTTGGCTATCAGGCACCAAAATCTTTACCCTTGTTTACTTGGTGTTCTTGGCAGCACAAGAAGGCACCTGAAGGAGGTGAGACTGGTGCATTAATTGTGGAGGAAGAGAACGGTGTGGCAGAGAAGGGAAAGGATCACTAAGTGCTAGTTCAGTGATAGTTCAAAGTAATTTTAAATGTATACTACCACACCAGTCTTTATGTCAAGGCACCATATCTTGCCCAGAAGTGCTAGCAGGTACATTATCTCTATTATCAGTTATATCTGACACGAACTAAATCTTGCTCAGCTCATGTCCTTGCAAATCTCAGTCTGCCAGAAACTATGAAACCATATAACTGGTCATCATCACATTATCATCTCATAAAAGTCAGACACAAAAAGATATGTGTGGAAACTGATTTGTATTTTCTGTGGTTTAGAAGCTACTAAAAGCTTTCCAAAATCCTAACCTTCAGCCTTGTGTATAGTATGATGAAATTATATAAGATTATTTTTTTCTCAACTATGACTTTATGATAGGGAATATATCTAAGAATTAGGTGGATTTAAGAATGACTGCAGAGTCTGAGTTAGGTTAGGATGGAAACTGCAGGCTTCAGCCATTGAATTTATTTTAAATGAACATAGAAATTATAAATTCTGAAGTATTATTAAAAAGTGACTGCTTAGAGGAAACAGACTTGTTCCAAAGCACGGCATATCTCAGTTGATAGAGTAAAACAGGGCTAATATAAATCTTGAACAAACAAATTGCTAGAAGATGGGGAAAAACTGTTGATCCAGATGCGTTACTTAGACTGGGAAGTAAATTTACTTTATTTTTTCAAGATTGATGCAGGACGTGTCAGCATAGAAATTTCACATGACAGCTGGGAGCTCCAAGAGAGGTCACAAAATCTTTAAAGATGTTATCTGATTCCTGAGCCCTGCAATGATGTGAATGTTAATCCTATCCCCTCCATAACACCTCCAAAAACGTGTAACGCGTCAGAGCTAAAAGAGTTCCAGCCTTCTCTTCCTTATCCTTCTTCCACCCACAAATACTTTCGCCGGCATTAAGGAAGACCTCTAAAATAGCAAATTGAGTGCTGTATTGGTATTATGTGAAGGAGGGGATTTTGGGACCATGACAAAATGGTCTTATGTTCTCCTGCCATGGTAATATGCACGTGACGGTATCTGATTAACTTCATTAGAATCTAATTACAAATCAAAGCTTACTTAGCCAAGTTTCAGTAGAATCAGTGAGAATGCAGAATGCTTGTTTTACTGTAAATATGTGGCTGTTGGACTGAAATAGAGCTCATTTCACAACACTGATCTTGGTGTCCAACTGGAAATAAGTATCTGCTTAACTGGAGTGGAAGTGTTCTCGTCATTTATTGAACTGTAAATATCTGAAACTTTATCGGTGACTTTATAGAATTTTTCTCTTTCTCCAAATATCTGGTCTGGATCATGAGAATGTCATTAAGTGTATGTTCAGTCATTTTAACTGGATTGATTCCAATTTTTTTGATTGCTAATTCATTACTCTGCAGTGGATTTTGCTCACAGTCACTGAACTGTGTGTGTGTTGAAGATTATGAATGTGAATGTACAATACTGTAGACATTTTGTGTGCACACTGTTACCATGTAACATGAATGTATGTTGCAAATAAATTTATGTTCAACTGTTTGTTAAGACTGCATTTTATAAACAATAAAAAAGGTAAAAAAAAAAAAAAAAAGAAAAAATAGATCTTGAACAAAAATAATTAGGTAGATTTATACGTATTTTCCTGGAACAGGAACTTCAAGCTGCTTTGGCCTGTGTGCAATTTAAAGGAATGTTTGTCAAAATTTGCTCTAACTAGTCAGATAGGCTACTGAACTGAACAGGGGTATTTTACAGAAGAGCTGGGTCAGTACATCTGGGTGTTTTGGCTCACCTTGCTCGTAAAATATTCTTAGCTTCTAAGATTTGTCTTAATTTATGCCTAACTGATAATAGATTATTTTAATAGGTGACAAAAGAGTGACAAGGTGGAATGAAGATGGTGGGACTGGAGTTGCCTTCTTTACAGATTCTCAGAGTGAGAATGAGAGGACCAGAATTTTTAGGCTACATCTACATGAAATATCTAGACTGGAGTCTAGCCTCACATAGTACCTGAAACATTCAGGACGAAGGGAAACTAAGCAGTAGAAGTGTGCAGTACAAATGTACTGGATATAGAGTGAGCTAACCTGAACTTTCTCTCATGTGTCTGTAATGTAGTCCTCATGTAGTCCTCTCTGGAAAATGAAAAATGCCTCGTAAAGAATGTAGCAGATATTTTTCTTCGTTTTCTCTTTTATACATACCTCAAAGAGAAAATCTTTTAATGGAAGAAGTTGTTTTGTGAACACTGGAATTCATGATGCTGTTTTTCTAAGGGTTTATATCTAATAGGCACTTCTTTTCCCCTTTTCTTTTCCTCCCCAACAGCAATTACAGTTCCACACTCTACTCACTGTGCTTTTCTATAATACTTTGACCTTCTTAGGCCTCCACGTTCCTGGATGGATGAAAAAGTGTACTCTGTGACTGCTTTCAAGCTACTACTGAGCTACTTTATTGAAATGAATATGTATGCTGTTTAGTTGATCAGCTGATGTATGAGAGCTTGAATCGTTACTCATTCTGTGGCAATACAAATTTGATCTCTTTTTTCTACTCTGCAGCTGATTTACTTGGGCTCATGTGTTTCTAATACAACTAGACTGATATCAAACGTGATTGGAATTAGATGATCTAGTGAAAAGTCTTAAGAGTAGAGGTAGTCAGCATGCCTGCATGAGCTTTGTTTCTTAGGATATCCAGGTGCAATTTGAATGAATGATATTTATTCTAGGATAAATTTTTGGCATGTTACTGTTCCCCAGCAAAGCAAGGAAGACAGGACAATATAGTAAGCCTTATTTGAGCAATGTATCTACCTACATAACACTAGGACTGATTTCTGGGTACATTTGCAAGCTAGGTAGTAATCTGAAAATTATACTTCCAGAACCAATTTCTCCTCATCCTTTCAGTCTTTTTTTCCCCTCCATAGCCTTTATAGCATCTCATTTCCTAAAGTCTTTCCATCTGTCCAGAATTTAATTTTCTCCTTTTCCCTTCCAACTTCCCATATTTTTCTTTATTGTGATGGGGCTAGCACAATTTTTATCTGTCAATCAAAGTTTGTTTTTTCTTCTTTAGCACCCACAATGATTCAGCACTAATCTGATTTACTATTACTGCCTCTTCAATAATATAATTTGTGTCCCTTGAATCCATCCTCTCATGCCCAATTTCATAAGCACTTCAAACTCAGATTGGTTTTCCTTATTCTGAAGGTTCTCCACAGATATGGTATTCTTTGCCTATCTGGGTTGTCCTCTCTCTAGTTTCTCTCCAGTTTCCTCTCTATCAGGGAAACATGGTTTCCTGTTGGTCCATCTTTATCATGGCTTTCTTCATGCTGTTTCCAAGACAGATGCTAAACTTCAAAATTTATGTTTTCTCAGTCTGCTTCCCAGGCACATATGTACCACGAGGCCTGTAAGAAATTCAGAGTTAACAACATCCACAGGCAATGGGGAGTGTACTATTATTACTTAAAAGGAAAAAGGAAATTGTTTACACTTTAGCACATACATGCATGTGCATATGTATACATACTCCCGCATATATTTGTTGGAGGGCTATTTAGGTCAAGAACAGCCTTCTGGGTATAACAACCGTCTAATATGTTATTAAGTTGATGCTCTAGTAATAATATTCCATTGTATACGTACCAGACAATCTCAATTTTCTGATCCAAATTAAAGGTCACCTTCATTCATCATGTTTTAACAGTCTCCTTCATCTGTAAATTTCATAACTACACACAAGGAATAGGAGGAAAAAAAGTCTGTGTCCCATATATTTTGTCACTTCACCAGAGTTGTAGTCTGAAAAGACTGGAGGATCTGTGCTTTCTTCAGATCTTTGGAGTACTGTCATTCTGCAATTGCTCTGCACTTCTTGTTAAAAAGGTGGTATTTTTCCTCGTCCCAATTTGTTTGTATTTCTATGCTTGAACATAACGGGAAAAACACAGTAGCTTCCTTTTATCTGCTTCAGATTTACACAAGCATATTGGCTTTATCTTGCTTTTTTGCTTCACGGAAGTAGAAGTTCTCAGCATTGACCTAATTTTATCTCATTAAGGGTTGAGGGAGTTTTGTTTACCATTACCTTTAGCAGGAGCATTGATGGCTAATTCTGAATCATTTTACTAATCCAAGCTTTGAAAATTTGAATGCTTAGGAATTTCTTTTAAGTCACTGCCTGGCAGTTTTTAGACTGCTTTACTATCCTGAGCATAAAATGCAAATGTCAATGACACAGAAATCAACTAATTTACTATTTATCTTTTAGGGGGGGCAAAAAGTAAAAAAAAAAAAAAAAAAA
>VXBW01000693.1:3100196-3146187 GCA_013400375.1 Thinocorus orbignyianus | reverse complement strand
GAAAATTATCATAAAAAGTAAAACTGTCTATTTCAAAGTTTTAAACAAATGCTTTGACTTTTTAAACTGAAACTCAACCACTTTTTTGCTGGTTTGCTTAGGATGAAGGAGGTATTTTGAGTCATTTGAGGTATCACCTATGTTTTCTTGTTCTCATAATTCAAGTTATATATTAATAATTTTCAAGTGCTGTACTTTTGTATTCAGACATATGGTCTTTGAGTTCATCATGGAACGATACTCCTAAATGCTTTGAATTGTTAGAGTCCATGGCTTTGGGGTTGCAGTTTTTGGGTTTTTTTAGATTTGGGGGTGCCTGTAGTCAGCAAGTCAGCAAAAAAATTTCTAATGGTTAAACTAGTGTGAAACACAAACTAAAGACCAAGGTCATTCTAAAATAAAATTTTGTCCTTTATGTCATTCAAGTGACTGAAAAATTCAGATTTTCTTTCATTTTAGTTTCCAGATGAAAAGACGATGTACAGCTTCTACTAATATTAAAAAAAATATATATATAAAAATTGGACCTAATTCTTTTTTTCGAACATGTACTATTAAACCTTTGTTTGAGGTCTGTATGACAATCTTGGGGAATGAGAATGCTCAGCATTAAAAGTCTAATGATGCATTTTCTTTTTAGCCTAGTCAGTATTTCATTCACACACACTTTTAATATTCTTGTTGTCTAAATCATATATTAATGTTTCTCGTCTCTGTAGCTGAAAGGCATAATTCCAGTAATGAGGGGAAATAAGCAGAATGCTTGATGAAGTAGCTAAGCTACCAAACAACAAACAGAATGTTTCATCAACCATGTTTTAACAACTGGTATATGAATCTGCCACAGTTTTGTCATTTCCTTGCCAAGAAATGCATCCTTTTTATTATGAATTACTATGGTATCAGAAAGGGCCAAATCAACCAAAATATTGTGAAAGCATAATATACAGTAGAAATAGAAAGCAAACTAATAGAAGGAATAATAGAAATGTTGAGGGTTTAAGAATTATTTCATACCGTGATCCTGTTTTTTTTTCTTCTGTGAGATCTCCAACACACCTACTAAATCATATGGAAACAACCAGAACAACAGTTACCCCAAGGTAAGTGATGCAATCTCCTAGCTTAATAATTCTTTTGTTCACTATCCTTACAATATTTTGTACTGAAAAGGAAGTTTAAAGTAGAATTTTATAAGGAAGTACTAGGGTTTTAAATATCTTTTTCTTTTTTTCTTCTGGGAGATACATAGGGTAAAAGTAGCTTGATTGAGAGGAAGAGGAGAAATCAGGGACGGTAGAGTTAACTTCTAAATTACGGACAGTTGAGTTCCCAAGGCTGTGTGCTTTGCCCATTATTTGTAATATAACTTTTCTAGCTGCAGAAATCTATTTAAAAATACGCTTAACTGCTTCAGTTATTTTAGCATATTTTAAAAAGAAAAAAAAAATTGAAATGAAAGTTTTCTAGAAAGGAGGATTTTTGGACCCAATATGTTCAAGAGTTTCTTCTATTAAAACTTTTATTTTCCCTCATAGCTAGTGCATTATGATACCCTTTCTAAGCAATAATAACACTTATATGTAGCCTGCCTCTGCATAAACATTCACATATATGGAACTATACGCATTAGAGTTTTTGATCATAGCATCATGTGGTTATAGAGTGGATCACATGTATACTCCTGTTTACTGTGAATTTGTTTGATGGCCATACTTTTGGTGCATATGAACTAAGTCTGCTTTGGAGGAAAGAAAGTTAGGAGCGGTGCTGGTGCTCCACAGCCCAGCAGGGACATAGTGATTCTGACCCAATGCCTGGTTCCTCGGGCATCTTTGAACCTGAGGTATGATGAAGTATTCGCTCTAGCAAACCAGGCTAACTGTGTTTCATCTAGGACTCTGGAAGGACTTCTTAGGTTCAGAAAACCCCAGACCACCTGTGTGTGAGGTGAAGAATATGCAGATCTGCCTGCTTCGTCTTGTAACTGTGTAGCTATTAGGTAAAATGATGCTCATCTGTTCAAAGGTAAAATAGTGGCATAATATGAGGTGGACTAAAGCCAGTCCTGGAGAGACTGGATTGTAGATGAAAATATCTACACTTTTTTGAAGTGTGCCATTGACATGTGGGAAACTTTGTACAGGGAGAAAGGGGATCTACTTGAAAAGCATCCCGATTTTGTTAATTGCTTGCTCATTATTCCATGAGAAAGCTTACATATTACTTCCTGGTTTCAGACAAGTCACAGCTGGAAATCTGTCTGATGCTATCAGCTTTTTTGAAGTGATTGGACAATACCTGCATGATTAGAAAGAAAACTCTATGGAAAGAGATTTTTGTTAAATACTTTGTGTTCTGTGCAAACTGGAATGAAAAGTTGTTCCAGCCTTTTCTTATATATTTAGTCAAATATAACAGCACCATATCTAGTACTGTCATTTTTCTGAATACATAAAATACACAAATAAAAAAAGCACATGGAGACTACAGTCACAAGATTTCATTCAGTATGGTAGTAGTGAATTGTCTTAATGTTACATGACGAATGTAAGAGAGACCAAAGCAATTGAAATCATTTCTAACAAATGGTCTGAAAAAGGCCAGCAGTGGATGCCTAGAACATGGTCAAAATGTAATGACATTTCCTGGACTACTGTCTCAAAATCCCATGGCCTTTATGGAATTAATGCTTTGCCTTTTAATAGAATCACAGAATTGCCTAGGTTGGAAGGGGCCTTTCAGATCATCTAGTCCGACCATCAACCTAATATACTGACAAACTATCACTAAACTATGTCTCTAAGTACTGTGTCTACCCACCTTTTATGTACTGCCACTTCCACTCCACCACTTTCCTGGGCAGTCTGTTTTATTATTTTCAAAGGACTAGCACTTTTCCTTTAAATGTATGCCAGTTTTTATGCAGTGTAACTCTTTATGGGGAGAGAGAGCAAGGTCTTTACTAACTATCCATGATACACTTGTGCCTGTATGCATTTGTGCCATGCCCCCCTCACCCTGACATATCATTTCCAGGCTGAAGGATCCTATTCTGTTTTGTTGCTTCTTGTACAAAAAACAACTCTTACCTTGATAGTCACCGTCATTCTCCTTTAAAATGTCATGGTTTTCACTGCATCCTTTTTGATGTGATAACACTGTAGTTTATAGTACTTAACAAGAAGTTGCAGTGGTTTTCTATATAAGTCATCATTATAATTTCTGAAATATTTTCTGTTTCTTAATTATTGTCAAATACATTTATTTTTTTTTTTAATTTCTGTTCTATGGATGTTCCTGATTGGCCAGAACATCTCACTGTACATGTGAAGCTGAAATTGTTTTCTCCATACGTTATTTACTTTACATTTATTTCATCACTGAGTCTCCTGAAGTTCTGTTCTTTTAAAGCAGCCATCCTTTTTGTTACTATCAGTAAGTTGGTTCATCCACTTTTCCATATATTTTATGAATATGTTGAAACACCATCACAGTAACTTGTGACTGCCCATTTGACATCTCCAGCTGTGTGAAAACTGGTCACTTTGCTTCACGTTTCTGTTTTCCAACCATGTGAGGACCTTCACTGTCAATCCTATGCCTAGGTTTGTTAAAAGTGTTCATTTTGTGATCTTATGAGACATCTTTTGGCATTCAAAGTGGATGATATGCGAATTTGACTCATTAATTATTTCAGAAGACCCCTGTTCTATTTACAGGAACTGTGTTGAACCTTCCCAATATATTATATTCCAACATTCACTAACCCTGTTTTTTAATAAAGAACAACAGATCAGATGTTTCATCCTTCATTTCCCTTTGAACTCTATGGCCAGTGTTAATATTTCTGAAAAATCATTATTTTGTCAGCTTATTCTATAACTTCTATCAGTATTTCAGTTTGAGATGGACCACTGGTCTTTTCCTTGCAATGAAAGATACTTTAGAATAGGGACATAAATGGATCTCCATGGTAAATCCATAGATCAAAAAAAAAAAAAAATCTCTTTGGCCTTATCTACTCTGCATACTCCTGCTACTCTTTTATGTTCTATGTTTTCTGTGGTCTTTTGACAGGCTTCTTAGTTTTTAAAAATTTAAAAACTTGAAAATATTTGAATATTCGTGATCTGGGTGTAGGTCTCTTGAAAGTTATTCTTCAAGCTCATGTTTGGCCTGCTAAAACCTGATAAAGATTATGATCCCTTCTGTCTTCCATATTTGCTCATATCTTCGCTATTTGAAAGCTGACTTCTCTATTTTAATACCTTCTCCTACCTTGATATTTATCCAGCTTTTTTTTAACTTTATAAAAAGTTCTTAGAAGTGGTATGCACATGATGTACCTCTAATACTGTGTTTTTAAATAGTTTTGAGCCTACTGCAAGAATTTACTCTTTTGACTTTCTTTCACAGTTCTTAACAATTTCCTTATTCTTTGTAATTCTTCATTTCATAATTTGTAGTACAAAACAATTCTTTATGAACCTGGTTTTTCCTATATGGGTGTCCAATCTGGGCGCTCTGTTGTCTGCTTGATATACTTTTATGCAGAGCCACTGTTTAACCATAACCTATATGCCACACATTCCTACTAGTCAGGATCTGTCTAGAAGTTTCTTCTTTTATTTTCTGACCAGGGTGTCTTAATAGCAGTCATTTAACGTACGTAAAATTTGAACTTGATCTTATGTTCTAATGCAGTATTTGTTGAATCCAATGAGCAGCTGGTCTTCCATATCTATTGCAGTTATTGCTCTTGCAGCTTCCCTGAGAATGTCAAATGACCTTCCTAAATATCTTCCAGTATCTTCAATGTGTTGGGAGTTTACGGTCTTTGAATTTGTATGATATAAGCATATGGTGGTTGTCTACAGTTGACTTTCTAACAGATATGTTTTAAGAATGTGTTGATTACTAGGCTTAATACTCTATTTGAATTTTCAAGAGACTCCTTACATACAAATAAATAACTGTATTGGAAAAGAAATGAGGTTATTTCTGCAAGTGGTAAGTGTTGCATGTGTGAATCTAGTTTTCAAGTTCAGGCTTGGCTTTTCATGAGCTTCTAAATTAAACTTCACAATGATTACATTTTAAACGATTGCTTAATAAAGGTTGTTATCTTGACAATGAGTTAGCTAAAACCTGAAATCCCCAAAACATCACGTATTTTAAAAATGGGATGGGTCTAAGTAGTCATTAGAGCTCGATATGCTAGTTTCCTCTGTTTTCTGCACACACTCAGATCTAAAACTGCACTGTTTAAGGCTGGGACAAAGTTTTCCATAAGAAAAAAGTAACCTAGTGATGTAGTTACTTCTAAGCAATTTGGTTTGGGTTTTTTTGTTTTGTTTACTGTATTTTTACTGGAATTAACTTTTTGCTCTTGATGAGCTTTCATAAAAAGCCACTATGTCAGTAGTCTGCAGGCAAGATAAGTTCTGTAGGCATGGAGGATGTTGATTACAGGTACGCAATGTAGTGCATTGAATTTGACTACTTTGAATGAATGAGACTTCTGTAAAAGTCTTGTCGGTACTGTTAATTGGCTAATAGAGTCTTGTATTACCCTTCTTATACACTGCTTGTAGGTCGTTGGTGCATGACATCCCCTATAACATTTTAATATGGCAGAAAACCCAGTAAGATCTTACTGGAAACATTGTACAATATCTTCAGTTTCAACATGGCATTGGTGTTATTTTTGGCTCAGCTGTCCCAGTTGGCTCAAGCTCAATTCTTTATGTGGGGCTCAGGTAGTTATCTTCTGTGTTAAAGACAAGGCAGTTCATTCAAAATGATGCCTGGGGCTGCAATCAGCGTTTGCAGGAAAACAGCAAACCAGGCTTTTTACCATGACACTAATCCTTCCCTAAACAATTACTAAGAGCTGACCTTCAACTTTTCCCTTTAACAAGTTTAATTGCTTACAGTACATGACTGGGTTTTCTAAACTAAAATTTGAATATCCGTCTCTTTTCAAAAAAAATAAATATATTGTAGAAAATGTTACAGAATTCAGTTCAGCTTACTGGAAGTAATAAATGCCTCATTTTCATACTGCAATACAAATAAACAATTGTTAAAAGCAATTCTATTTGATCTGTTGCTTGTGAAAGAAGCTGAAATTATAGTTTTGAAAACTGAAGACCTCTATCTATGATAAAACTACAATAAAGATAGCTGTAGTACAAAAATTTGTGCTTTGTCATGCTAGTACTGCTCAAGCCCATTTTGTGAATGGGCATTAAAAAAAACCAAGAAGTAAATGATAGATTTTTTATTACCATAATTCATCAAAGAATTATTCAGCACTACAACTATCAAGTTCTTGTTCCTTTCTTATTTTAATCTCTAGAAAAGACTGATAAATGTTTCCCTTCTTCAGAAACTGTAGCTCTAGAGGCAAATTTTAGTCATTTGTGTTTTAACTACAGGGAAAAGTGATGTATGGATTGCTACTGGATATTTTACTCTAACTGTAGTCTAGTGTGTTGCCTTGCTATGACAGTGTTTCTCAGTCATTACTACCCCACTGGCATCAGTACACACTAATTTATAATGGGCAACCTGCTCTTCTTGTCAGGTCAAGTCTGACATTTTGATGTGAGGTGAACCAGGTGCAGAAGGTTTTCTGTGAGCCCTGGACTGAAATAATGCCAAGCCATTGTTGTTTGTAGAAACACCTACCTCACTAGACGTCGTGCATATACTCACATAGTTTCCCACCTCCTTCTTTCACCCTCTAAACTGTTGTATGGCAAGCAGAAAATAGCACTCTTCTCCAGCAGCCTGACAAACAAGTCTACTTCAACCTTTGGAAAGGTGACTTATCCGATGCCCACAACAAACTGAAATAGCTAGTACAGGGTGGAAGCTGGTCATGAAAATGTGTACATAGTGCAAGTGAAGAGAAGTAGTTGGATGTGGCTAGATAGCTTTGACTAGAGTGAGGAGGTTTTATTGACTGATTGCTGCCACTAGCTGCACAAGGTGTGCCAAAACCTCTTCCATTATTGACCTCTATGGAGACATTTGGCCTAACCACCTAAAGAGAGTGTAGGACTATGTATCAATACATGACTTGTCTACAGGGGTCTACAGTTAGCAGAGCCCCAAACACTGCTGTGGTCAGTACCAGTATCCAGCATGTGGTGGTGATGGTTCCCAATCGCTGCTGAGATGAGACAGCCTGTTTTGGGGAGGAAGGCTGCTGAGTTTGTTAATGCAAGAGGTGGACTCTGTGCCTTGCCTAACCTCAGGATCACAGAATGGCCCTGGCTCGTTTTATCAAGGAAGAAATCTGAAAAATAGTAACACCGATTATTATTTCTATGATTTATACATGTGTTCAATAGAAATCAAGTTGGACAACTAACTTTTCCTGGAGGCCATTATAACAGTCTTCACATGGTTGTAAGCTTCAATAAGTACTATGTTTTCCTAAATTTAAGCCAGTTAATTAGGTATGCATAGTTCTGTAGCCCATTGCCATTTCTGAGTTATCCAGTTTCTCTTCAGGTTCATTTTTTTTTTATATGGTTGACATCATTTTGTGATAATAATTACTGGCTACATCTCCAAAATTAGCTTAGTACAGACACCAAGATATTGCAAGTGGCTATATTTCCTACATTACAATAGCAGAAATTGGTACATAATTAGCCCTTTGTATAGCACAGTAGCACGGAAGGAAATGATAGCAAGAGGTAGAAATGTACAAGTGGGTTAGGTGATGAATATCTTTGGGAAAAACAGCTGAAGGACTAGCTCCTCTACCTAGTGTCTGACTGCAACAATGTGAGAAGGCTTTGGTTGACCTCTGTAGGCACAGTTCATATTGACTGAAATGCTGATCTTACAGGCTCAAGTTCAGTATCACCCTAATATGACTACGTATCCCCTGAAGCGGAACAGGTTTGAGCAAAGAAGCTTTTGTGAGTATTCACTTGTCCTCCCTGATCTAGATTTGCTTAAGTTGTATACGGGTGTCTCAGCTTGGAGTATTTTGCTAAACTAAAAAATAATAAACTTCAAAGAATAAAATTTGTCTGAGTAAAATACCGGGCTTAGGCTCAGTGATTTGGCTGTGTACCTGCACATTCTCCCTGAAGATGTAATTCAATTTTTATTTGTTGCTCATTCAATGTATTTCTCATTTTGTTCATGTAATGATTGATTTTGTGCTAAAGTCTGCAAATCACGCTAACAATTATTTCCTTTTTCAGCGGAAATAAAATCTTGCACAAAATAGAAAAAGATTCGGTTCCAGTGTTGTGCTAGATGTTGAAAAAAGGAACTGCACATGCAAAACCTGAGAGAATGCTATCCATTTCTGTATAACAGAAGAATCAATCGATTTATCTGAAAAAGCGGTATGTTTACATCCTTCTCAAAGATAACGAAAAACAAACAAGAAGCCATGAAAAGCTTTGCTTTCTATTTTCCTTTATTGAGAAAGTGCCTATGGTTTGCAAAAAAAAGAAAAAAAAGAAAAAAAATTAGGGCAGTAACTTTCTTCATGCATTAGATAGGTAACAAAACTACAGATGAAATAAAGAGATAGAAAGTGGTTTCCCCGATGGTCTGTCCAACTCAAGGACAGGGTCTTCAAAGCAACGTAGAATGTTAAGAAACAAGCACTTTCTTTGCAAGTATAAGAGCAACTTTAATATAACCAGCTAATATATATTAATATAAATTTATTTTCAAGCACTTGAGAAGAAGGGCTGCCTGGTTTATGCTACATCCATTTATTCGCCTTCTTAAGAGTGTAAAAACGGGGAGGATACAGCAATAAGAATAGCTGATTCATTTGTTTCAGTTCCTCAAAATGGGAGGCTGCCATGTGCTCTGGGAAGGTGAAGGGAGAAGGAGGCAGTGCGGTTTCAGGCAGGTGAAGACCAGCCTTTGGAGATAGGAGAGTGGTGCCAGACTCCTGATCCTTAAACCATATCTGAGTGACTTGCTCACAGGATGCAACATATGGACTCTGGACTGCGGTCAGAAGGAGCAGAGACTTCTGGATGAAAGGGACCGAACTTCACATACATGGCAAGTAAAGGAGCATGAGTATTTTCACTGTGGAACATAGGAATCACGTTAGCTGCTTGTTATGTATATGAATGGTTTTCATTATATGCCTGGTAAATGAAATGCCACGGAGCCATGCCCCTGCCATGACTCCATGCTATTATTGCTTATTTATTTAAGGTGAACTCTGAATCTGCTTTGAGAAGAAAAAGGAAAAGGGGAAACGGGAGAAAGGGGAAAAGGGGAATATATATATTGACATAGTAGCTGTAAAATGTTACAAACTCCTGCATGTCAAGATATTCATAACAAATTAAAACAATGTTGAACATGTGTGATAAAAGTACAATTGAAACACACTTCTCACTAAATGCTAGGGTAGCCCTGGGCATGTCTGGAAAGCAGGATATGCTATAGCATAGCCAAAAGGTGTGCATTCTACCTTCGGTTTCTGGGTTTCTTTGAGCTTAACACCTCTCTGTACTCATTCGTAATGCGCTTTCAAAGCTACTTAGATTTAGCATCTAGATACCAAACTACCCATCATGTCACTTACCCTTAGTCATCTGGCTATGTATTATAAATATTGAAATGTCCTGTTAATATTAATAGAGTAGTTGCTTATTTAGACTGTTAAAACTACAGATTATGTGACAGTGGGATGCCCAGGAAGAAAAATCCATTAAAGATGTCTGTTTAAGGGAAAACTGAGTATAGGATAATAAATTGTCATCTGCATGTAGCCATCATTACCTCTTCAGTGTAAAGTCTGTGCTTCTCATTTGTCACACTTTCTAACAAGGGTAGGAGAGGGATGGAGTAGAATGAATGAATCATTGCAAATTTCTATCAGCACTTCCCATTATAACGATCACAGCTAATGCTGCATTTAGCTCCTGCTGTGTGCTCCATGATTCCATCAGAGAAGTCAAGGATTCTGCTGAAACATGCAGTTCCTATGTTGCAGGAGTATTTAACTATCTTACTTTGTTCTGAACTGTAAAGTAACATTTTCCAAAATGTGTTGTATTGTGGTTTCAAAAACCTAGAAATATTTTAAAATACCTTTTTGGGGAAATTTGAGAAGAAACAGAGTTGGAACTGTTTATCACTTCTGCTTATTTTTTTACTCAAACTGTCAGAATTTCAAACTTTTAACATCAGCAAAATAAACGTTTAGAACTAAAGCCCATCTGTCAGTTGAAGGAAATTTCATTCCTTAAGGATTTCTAAGAATAAAGTACAATCATTAATTGACTTTATCAGTTATTGTGATATGTCAATAGTAATAGACCATTATTAACCTTTAATAATGGTTTCATACAGGAAGTTCTTAAATGCTAATATTATTAGTGTATTCATGAATTTATACAAACATTCTAGAGATGACATAGCTAAAACCCTAGAATTTTGTCTGAGATAAATACTTCAAAATATTTACGAAATCCATTGAAAAGATATTAAAATGCAAAGAACATACTACTAATATTAAGGGTAACTTTCAATAATTTTTTCAAAAAATATACTTTATTAAAAACAGTATTTTCAAATTAAATGCTATTTCAGAAGAGTCTGTATAATTAGATACATGCAGAAGTCTGTAAGGTGGTGGTGAAAGAATTATTCTGTTGGCCTGATGATCTCATACTGCCATTGCTGCTAGTGAGGACAAAAGAGAAAGAGGTACTGAATCACTCTGAGACTGCCTTGCAGTTCATAAAATCCAGATCTCTAGCAAGTGCAGATTCCTCAACTCCATGATTTTTTTCTTCACTCATTTTCTAAGAGGATCGTAACAGAGGAGAAGGTACAAAGAAAACTAGAGGCTTAAAATTAGCTGCACATGGGAGGTAAACACATGAAACAGTTTTATACAAAATTCACAGTGTGTTTTAAGAAACTCCTCTGAAAAATGCCACAGCTCGTGTGAGATATTTGTGCTATTTAAAAAAAGATTTGTTCAGATAAATGCTCCTTTTGTAGCTTGGAGAACATACTGCAGGTATACTTAAAATAATCTTCCATCCGTAAAATTGTTTATGCATAAAGAATACTGTACAAAAAAAAGAGAGCACTGACCTTTTATTTTGCTTATGGCCTGCACACTCTAATCATCATCATATAAATTAAGTATGTGAAAAGTGCTGTCCCACTCATACATGACAGGATTTTATGAGTTGCATCTGTTTACCGTCATGGATCGCCCTTTAATTTTGAGCCAAGGAGATCTGCGTTTGAAATATTTCACATAGGCTGTATAGCCGAGGCTAATATGAGTGGTGTATGAAAAGATGTGGCAGGAGATTACCTTCGAGGGATCTTCTGCTCCGCAGTTTGTTTCACCTGACTGATCACTGATATTCAGTGATCACTGGACAGATGGAGAGTTACATAAGATTCCTACATTTCTCCAGAAAGGATGGAAATCAAGGCTTTTTGTCTGTAGGTGATAGCTATCAGACACTCTTTTGCTAAAGAGTGTTCCACTAACATTCTTTCATGCTCTCAGTATTAGAATTATTCAACATTTTGGGTTTTTTTCAAAGTACCATTTCAGATGCAATGTCTGTGATAGTCTAAGCTTAAGGAGGACATTTTTGATTAGTCATTTTTAAATGAATAAGCAATGCTTTATTTCATTAAATTACATAGAGTCCAACATTATTCTAATGACTTGTCTACATATACCTTTTTCCTCTTACATTTAGTAATGTTAAGGACTGATGTGAGACTTTTTTTTTTTTTAATTTTGAAGATATTTATTTTACCTTAAATGAGAATTTGTTGGAAAAAACTCTTGTGGAAAATATTTTCAGAGTATTTCTCAGATCCAGCATCAATTCGACTAAAGGTTGATGCACTTATTTATGATCTATCAGGGTCTAGATTCATGGTGTTGTTTTGAGGAATATTTGATTATTTATATGGAAAAACCCCACCACCCTGTCATAATCATATGTAGAGCGATTGCATAACAGTACACACAGGAATTGAGTGTGTTTGCCACAGCAGTGCAAGAACCACATTCTCAGGAGCTGGTGTGACTCATAGCAGTGACTGAAACATGAGTATCCCATGAAGTTCTCATCACCATGGGGTTAGTGGTTACTTATTGTTTTGTGAATGCTCTCTGGTTAAAAACAAAATCAAAAATATTAAACCTTGAAAGGTCTCAAATCTGACCTAACGAATAATAAGAAAAAAGAAAAAAAGGATTGAATACACCTAAATCAAAACAGAAACAAAAAACCACCCATAAGGAAAAAAAAAATCAATCTAATTCTTTCAATGATTTCAACTTCTTACTTTCAATAGATAATCATAAATTTTATCTCTAGACACTCTCACAATAATTGCCGTTTTGGAATAATGAGAGGCTGACTAAATTTTTAAGATAAGAATTTTTGACTGAGCAAAATTACAATGCTTATTGGGTTGTTACCTGCTTTTTGATTTTTTTTTATTTTTTTTTTTATTTGGATTATTTTTAATTAGTTTGCTTGAAACTGTGGAACATGTCAATTGGAAGTGGCTCCAACAACTGTTTTTGCTTATGAAAATTCTGCCAGGTATAGAGGTTCTTTCTCAACTGTGAGGTTCTTTCAGCTTTAAGAAACCAAAGTAGTCTTGCAATTTTGGGATTTTGTTGTAGATATATCACAGTCTCCTGCCTATTTGATGTCTATTTTAGCCTCTACTTTACTGATGGGGCCATGATAAATTCCGTTTTCTGTTGAATGCCATAATTGCTGCCCTTCTTGGCTCTGCAGACGAACTAGTGATAACACCCTTTTCTACTTCTCATCAAAATCCTTACAAGGTTTATTTGGAAACTGTGCTTACAGTTTGTTATTATCCAGTGTAAACTAAGCCGGTGCTCCTAGCTGAGCAGGCTTGAGCCTCTTTGTGATGAATGCAATTGATAACAGTCCTTGGGTTAAAGTACCTCTGAAAAGACTGTCAACTCTACTGTATAGTAATGAACACCATATGAGGCTGAGGATTTAGGAATAACTTTGAAATGTGTTATTAACCTCAGTTAACCATTTATCTAAATAGGCTCTTAACTGTTAAGCCATAAATTTTTTTTAATGTGTTAAGTAGGGCAGGATGTTAGTATGTACTGTCATTATTTTAAACAGAAGAACTTACTTACCTTTGTATTTCTTTCCCCCCCCCCTTTTTTTTTTTTTTTCCAAAACACTTCTGTGTCACAATATCTTCTTTTTGATGACCTCTGGACATATATACTAAGCCAGGAAATCCTTTGGGATTTAGGTAACTGTATAATCTCCATGTTACAAATGGGGCTGTGAAGCATAGAAGGGGGCATAAGTGGGATGTGTAGTGATACTGGGCACCTCTAACCATGAGAAATAAAATCTAGATCTTTTGAATGGTTGCTGTGATTTTGAACAGCCACACATCATAACTGTTTTATCTTTAATTTGTTCATTTTATTGTTTCATTTGTTCAATTTGTTGACTGGTCAAGGGTTTGGGAGCAGAAATTGTATTCTCCTCTGTCCCTCCAGTTGTGGGGAATGATGAATGGGTGAACAAGAAGACCAGAAAGATCAATGCCTGGCTCCAAAGCTGATGCTACCAGCAGGACTTCGGGTTTTTTGATCATGGTTTGATTTACAGGACACCAGGCCTGCTCACAATGGATGGGAAAACAGTATCCTGCAGGGGAAAAAGATGGGAAGGGAATGAAACCAGGCCCATCAATAATGAGCCCATGAGTAAAGGGCCAAGGATGGGGGTGAAATCAATAGCCCAGCTCAAGTGTCTCTTCAGTAATGCACATAGCATGGACAACAAAGGATGAACTGAAAAGCACTGTGCAGCAGGACAAAAATGATGTAGTTGCCATCATGGAAACATGGTGAGATGACTGTCACAACTGTAATGTGATGATTGGCTATCAGCTCTTCAGAAGGGGTAAGCATAGACGAAGAGGCGGGGATGTGGGTGTGTACATTAGGAAGTGTTTTGATGGTATAGAGCCTGATTCCACTGATGATAAATTTGGGTGTTTATGGGTAAGCATAAAGGGGGAAGGCAAATAAGGGAGATTTTGTGCTGGGAGTCTGCTACAGACCACCCAAACGAGATGTGGAGGCACATGAAGTATTCCATAAGCAGCTGGCTGAAGTCTTGCAATTGCCAACCCTTGTTCTGGTTGGGGACTTCAATCTACCAGACATCTGCTGGAAATATAACACAGCAGAGCGCAAGCAGGCTAAGAGGTTCTTGAGTGTATGGAAGATAACTTCCTGACAGAACTGGTAGGTGAACCTACCAGTGGAAGTATCTCACTAGACCTACTGTTCACAAACGGAGAAGGACTAGTGGGAGATGTGGTGGTCGAAGGCTTCCTTGGCTTGGTGGTCATGAATTGGTCAAGTTTTCAATTCTTAGTGATGTAAGGAGGGAGGTTAGCAAAGCCTCCACCTTGAGCTTTCAGAGGGTGTACTTTGGCTTGTTCAGAACACTGGTTGAGAGAGTCCTTCGAGAGATAGTCCTGAAGGGTAAAGGGGTCCAGGAAGGCTACGTGCTCTCCAAGAAGGAAATCTTAAAGGCCCAGGAGCAGGCTGTCCCCATGTATCACAAGATTAAAGGGCAGGGAAAATGGCTGGCCTGGTAGAACAAGGAGTTTTTGATGGGACTTAGGGGAAAAAAGAGGGTTTGCCACCTTTGGAAGAAGGGACAGGTAAATCAGGAGGAGTAGAGAGACCTTGTTAGGTTATACAGAGAGAAAATCAGGAAGGCAAAAGCTCAGCTGGAGCTCAAATTGGCCACTGACATAAAAGACAACAAAAAAAGTTTTTATAAATACATAAACAATAAAAAGAGAGCCAGGGAGAATCTCAATCCCTTACTGGATGCAGGGGGGGGGAAGACATCACAACCAAGGACAAGGAGAAGACTGAGATACTTAATGCTTTCTTTGCTTCTGCCTTAAATAGTCAGACCAGCTACCCCCAGGGTGTTGAGCTTCCTGAGCTGGAAGATCAGGATGAAGAACAGAACAAGCCCCCCATAACTCAGGAGGAAGTAGTTAATGATCTGCTTCTGCACCTAGACACACAGAAGACTATGGTGCGGCATAGGATTCACCTAGGAATACTTACGGAACTGGTGGTTCTGCTCACCAAGCAGTTTTCCGTCATGTATAAACAATCCTATCNTTTTTTTTTTTTTTTCCAAAACACTTCTGTGTCACAATATCTTCTTTTTGATGACCTCTGGACATATATACTAAGCCAGGAAATCCTTTGGGATTTAGGTAACTGTATAATCTCCATGTTACAAATGGGGCTGTGAAGCATAGAAGGGGGCATAAGTGGGATGTGTAGTGATACTGGGCACCTCTAACCACGAGAAATAAAATCTAGATCTTTTGAATGGTTGCTGTGATTTTGAACAGCCACACATCATAACTGTTTTATCTTTAATTTGTTCATTTTATTGTTTCATTTGTTCAATTTGTTGACTGGTCAAGGGTTTGGGAGCAGAAATTGTATTCTCCTCTGTCCCTCCAGTTGTGGGGAATGATGAATGGGTGAACAAGAAGACCAGAAAGATCAATGCCTGGCTCCAAAGCTGATGCTACCAGCAGGACTTCGGGTTTTTTGATCATGGTTTGATTTACAGGACACCAGGCCTGCTCACAATGGATGGGAAAACAGTATCCTGCAGGGGAAAAAGATGGGAAGGGAATGAAACCAGGCCCATCAATAATGAGCCCATGAGTAAAGGGCCAAGGATGGGGGTGAAATCAATAGCCCAGCTCAAGTGTCTCTTCAGTAATGCACATAGCATGGACAACAAAGGATGAACTGAAAAGCACTGTGCAGCAGGACAAAAATGATGTAGTTGCCATCATGGAAACATGGTGAGATGACTGTCACAACTGTAATGTGATGATTGGCTATCAGCTCTTCAGAAGGGGTAAGCATAGACGAAGAGGCGGGGATGTGGGTGTGTACATTAGGAAGTGTTTTGATGGTATAGAGCCTGATTCCACTGATGATAAATTTGGGTGTTTATGGGTAAGCATAAAGGGGGAAGGCAAATAAGGGAGATTTTGTGCTGGGAGTCTGCTACAGACCACCCAAACGAGATGTGGAGGCACATGAAGTATTCCATAAGCAGCTGGCTGAAGTCTTGCAATTGCCAACCCTTGTTCTGGTTGGGGACTTCAATCTACCAGACATCTGCTGGAAATATAACACAGCAGAGCGCAAGCAGGCTAAGAGGTTCTTGAGTGTATGGAAGATAACTTCCTGACAGAACTGGTAGGTGAACCTACCAGTGGAAGTATCTCACTAGACCTACTGTTCACAAACGGAGAAGGACTAGTGGGAGATGTGGTGGTCGGAGGCTTCCTTGGCTTGGTGGTCATGAATTGGTCAAGTTTTCAATTCTTAGTGATGTAAGGAGGGAGGTTAGCAAAGCCTCCACCTTGAGCTTTCAGAGGGTGTACTTTGGCTTGTTCAGAACACTGGTTGAGAGAGTCCTTCGAGAGATAGTCCTGAAGGGTAAAGGGGTCCAGGAAGGCTACGTGCTCTCCAAGAAGGAAATCTTAAAGGCCCAGGAGCAGGCTGTCCCCATGTATCACAAGATTAAAGGGCAGGGAAAATGGCTGGCCTGGTAGAACAAGGAGTTTTTGATGGGACTTAGGGGAAAAAAGAGGGTTTGCCACCTTTGGAAGAAGGGACAGGTAAATCAGGAGGAGCAGAGAGACCTTGTTAGGTTATACAGAGAGAAAATCAGGAAGGCAAAAGCTCAGCTGGAGCTCAAATTGGCCACTGACATAAAAGACAACAAAAAAAGTTTTTATAAATACATAAACAATAAAAAGAGAGCCAGGGAGAATCTCAATCCCTTACTGGATGCAGGGGGGGGGAAGACATCACAACCAAGGACAAGGAGAAGACTGAGATACTTAATGCTTTCTTTGCTTCTGCCTTAAATAGTCAGACCAGCTACCCCCAGGGTATTGAGCTTCCTGAGCTGGAAGATCAGGATGAAGAACAGAACAAGCCCCCCATAACTCAGGAGGAAGTAGTTAATGATCTGCTTCTGCACCTAGACACACAGAAGACTATGGTGCGGCATAGGATTCACCTAGGAATACTTACGGAACTGGTGGTTCTGCTCACCAAGCAGTTTTCCGTCATGTATAAACAATCCTATCAACAGGGGATGCAGTGGATGACTGGATGGTGGCTAACAAGATGCCCATCTACAGGAAGGACTGGAAGGAGGATCTGGGGAACTACAGACCTGCCAGCCTGACCTCGGTACCAGGAAAGATCATGGAGTGAATCATCTTAAGTGAGCTCTCACAGTAAGTGCAAGGCAGCCAAGGGATCAGGGTCAGCCAGCATGGGTTTACTAGAGGGACGTCTCGCTTAATCAACCTGATCTCTTTCTATGACCATGTGACCCCCCTTCTGGTTGGGGGAGAAGACTGTGGATGTTGTCTACCTGGACTTTGGTAAGGCCTTTGACACTGTTCCCCACAGCATTCTCCTGGAGAAACTAATGAATCATGGCATAGACAAGTGTACTCTTTACTGAGTAAAAAACAGGCTGAATGGCCGTGCCCAGAGAGCTGTGATTAATGGTGGGAAATCTTGTTGGCAATCAATCACCAGTGGTGTCCCTCAGGGCTCAGTTTTGGGGCCAGTTTTGTTTAATGTCTTTATCAATGATCAGACTGAGGTGATTGAGTGCACCCTCAGTAAGTCTGCAGATGACACCAAACTAGGTGGGAGTGCTGATCTGCTTGAGGGGAGGAAGGCCCTACAGAGGGACCTGGACAGGTTGGATCAATGGGCCAAGGCCAATTGTATGAGGTTCAATAAGGTCAAGTGCCCGGTCCTGTATTTTGATCACAACAACCACAGACAACATTACAGGCTTGGGGAAGAGTGGCTGGAAAGCTGTCCAGCAGAAAAGGACACGGAGGTGCTTGCGGACAGCCAGCTTAACATGAGCCATCAGTGTACCCAGGTGACCAAGAAGGCCAACAGCATCCTGGCTTGTATCATGAATAGCGTGGCCAGCAGGAGTAGGGAAGTAATGGTGCCTGTGTACTGGGCACTGGTGAGGCTTCCCCTCGAGTGCTATGTTCAGTTCCGGGCTCCTTATTACAAGAAGGATATTGAAGTACTGGAGCGTGTCCAGAGGAGAGCTACCAAGCTGGTGAGGGGGTGGGAGAACAAGTCATATGAGGAGAGACTGAGGAAACCAGGCATGTTAAGTTTAAAGAGGAGGCTGAGGGGAGACCTCGTTGCTCTCTACAATTTCCTGAAAACAGGCTGTAGAGAAGTGGGTGCTGGCCTCTTCTCCCTAGTGAATAATGACAGGACCAGAGGAAATGGTATGAAGGTATAGCAGGGGAGGTTTGGATTCGATATTAGGAAGAATTACTTTACTGAAAGAGTGGTCAGGCACTGGAACAGGCTGCCCAGGGTGGTGGTAGAGGCACTACTCCTGAAGGTATTTGAAAAATGTGCAGATGTGGCACTTCAGGGCATGCTCTAGTGGCATGCTTTAGTGGACGAGATTGTAGGGGTTTTTTGTATGTATATGGTTGGACTTGATGATCTCAGAGGTCCTTTTCAACCATGACAATTCTGTGATTCATTAATGAGTGCCCCAGAATTTTATTGCACCAAACCTAGGACCTTTCTTATAAATTTTATACCAGGAAACTTACATAAAAGTAGTTGACTTTATATAAATATCTGCTGAACTCTTTTGGCTTTGATTTTAAAGCCCTGGTAGGAGATGATAAGCTTTACAGCTTTTCTGCAAGTCAGAAGTTTAATTCTCTGGGAATGAGAAAGAGTCAAAGTGACAGAAATCTTGTTCCCTCTCAATGACTCTGGCATATTTATTGTGTTAGAGCAGCATATCAGCCTCAAAGCCTCTAATGGTCGAGCCTATGCGGAGTCAACATAAGTTATACCAATTCCTCAGTGTCTCTCCTTGACCTTCTCATTATCATTATTTCTATCTGGTCTGCAGAAGGATTGCAGCTAATTAGTCATATCAATGTTACAGGTCATATAGATATTTACATTTTTGGTAGCAGATTGGAGAGAGGTTCAGGACCTCAGATGCGTAAGACTGTTTTACACAAGATAAATATGATAACTAGAGCTAATCTTATCTACTAAGTATACATTGTATGTGATTTTATTTATTAAAAGACCTTACCCTTTTCTTTATCCTAATTTTTTTTTGGTAGATCTTTAAGTTAAATAAGAATATTGGAATATCAGCTTTCATAAACCAGAATGCTTTCAAAGCTCAAAATCATACCAAAAAATGATAACAGCAGCATACCATGATCTCAAATCTGAAAATAAGAAAATCTATGAAAGCTGTAAAGATTTTTAAATTATTTTTTTTTTTGTCTTGTTAAGTTGAAGTCATGACTTTGTAACTTTGTCGACTTTTTTGGAATTGAATCTATTAATTTTCTTTATATGTTAACTTCCCTGAACTGTTTGTGCTAGTTAAAAACAACTGAAGACATTTTCCTCAAAAGTTCTGCCAGTTGCCCAGCTTCAGGAACTGGAAGCAGAAAAACTAGTGTCTGTGAGTTTATCATCAATCTGCGGCTTCCTTGTTTTTCTTGAAATAATGACATTTCTCAGTACAAAAATCTTAAACCTGAAAATAATCTGCTCTTTATTATTTGTGTTACTTGTTTTTATTTAGAGAATAGAGATGAGTTAGAGAGTTCTGGCTACTCAAATGAGATTAAATATTGAGGGGATTTTGCTTCTGATGATGATGTTCTTTTTTGGTTGTGTTTTTTTTTAAGATCTAAGAAATGTTATGGACTGACTAGTTCCCTTTATTTAATCTGTGGGACTAATTATAGAAACTGTGTATTCTCTAATTTATGATAGCTGTTTGTTCTTCCTGTGCGACTAAGAGTGAGCTTGTCAAACATTTCCTTCAGTATCTCTTACACCAGGGTGGGGAGGGCAGACCGACTTGCTTAGAGCTGACTGTCAGTTCTGAGCTACTCTGGCGGCTCTGGCAAAAGTCTTTCTCTTTTATGGCAGCTGTGAATGTCATCTGTCATCTTCAAACACGTTGTCACCATGGCTACTTAATCTTTAGGTGGAATATTGGTCTATACTTTTGAAGACTGAGCTTACACTATATCTAAATACACATATATGTATGTACATAAAAATAGACTTTGTTTCTTCACTGAGTATAAAAATAGACTTTGCCTTTTCATGCTTACAATGACTTGGTTTGTTTTCCTGCTAGTCCTCAAGGAAGTAAATCAATAGTACATGACACTGGAATACAGACATACAACAGCACAAGTTCATCTTCTCATTTCCTCTTTCTTTACATTGTACAGTATTTGGAGAGAAGATGATATCAGATGTCTCTCATCTAATCCTAATTCATTCTTTCACCGATTTTCAAGAGCCTAAAGTAGAACAGTAGTATCATTTCAAGTTATTGAACGCTTAAAATAGTGTACTTGAAATTTTATTTAATTATGATAAAAATTGACAGTTTACAGGCCTTTCTACTTTTTAGACTTTGAATGAATTGTTGAAGGAAAAAGTAAAGGACTTTTTCCATCCCTTAAAACTTATTTGATTTCTATCTGCTTATGTAAGGATGAATAATGATAATTTTCTGTGTGAGAGATGGGTTTCATATTTGGTAATACAAATGAGAAAGTGGTATTCTCAGTAAGGCATATTCTCAGAAGAAAGTCTGAACTAAAAAGACATTGCAATAAGCTAAGGCAAGCCAGAAATTTTCTATTTAGGGATAAAATCTGTGCTCCCCCAGGGATAACACAGTTCACATGTAGGATATATCACCACAGGGTCTAGAAATTGATTTCTTGATTTTTCCTAGTTACATCTCTAAGCTTGTGACATGCGGCCTAACAAGTAGTTTTCCTGTAACAGGGAAGTAGAGTGAATTTGTCATTAAGTAATTTCATCTCCACCTAGCAATGAGCCAAGGAACACTTGAGAATATTCTATATCATCTTGTAGTTTATTTTTATCTTATTGTAGATTTTGTTTATTTGAATAGACAATCTTATGCTGCAGTCAAAGATTGAGAGTTAGCAATTGAGTATTTAATTCTTTCTATGCTCTGGAAAGTCATCTGTATTTATTATGTATCACAGCCATTAAAACAGAGATGTTGAACTCAGCTTGGATCATGTTGCTTCATGCGTCTGTATAGCTCATTTTTTTTACATCATCAGGAGTATTAGTAGCCTGCCATGTAAATTTGTATCTGGGGACAATGACTTTTAATGGGTCTCTTTTCATCACGAGGACACATCAGTACTTCTTCAGGTTCCCAAAAACCATGTGTAGGTGGTCAGTGGATGAATTGCTGTACACTAAGGGCAAAAGTGCGGAGGTTCTGCACTAAAAATATCTGAAAGGACCAGGCAGCAAATATGATTGAGTTGATTTTTCTGAAGGAAGTACTAGATCTGACAAATCTGGTGATAATTACCTGTCCTTCTGGTTGCTGTGAAGTTTAATTCATTAGGAGGTCTTACTCTTTCACGTGAGTGTAACTCTTGATTTTGTCTGGGAAGTTTACATTAGCTCAAGTCAGAGGAGGATTAGATTGTATAACTAGAAATTTAATAACTGGGCAGAAAGTACCTATTGCAGACACAAACCATTATAAAATTTTCTCTTGTAACATCAGTAACAGTAACAAAATACAGTAGTTTCTCTGCTTGGAAGGTGCGGGATCTCACAAACAGTTTGGCACTGCTTTGTAATATAACATAATAAAATAATCAGAATGCTTTTGTCTCATATGGTTAGCCTTGTGGGAGAACACTGCCTTCCTACTTTTTTGTAGGTATATGCAGTTAGAAATGATTGTAAAATACGATCTGCGAAAAGATTTATTAGAATGTGTTAAAAAGCTGTGTGACAAAAAGTTCTTTCTCTTGCTGAGCTTTGGGACATCTGTTCTTTTAACTCATACACAGAATTTCCTAGAAGCCAAAAATCAATATGAAACCCAAATGCAGAATTTTCTTTGTAGCACAAAATGATTACTTCGTATTTTATTTCCAGCCTTGAAAGAAGCTTTCCAAAGATGGTGCTTTTTTCTATTTTGCAGATGCTATTCTGTTGAATTTTATTGCCACACAACTGACACAGGAAAGATCAGTTACTGAATTTTTTATTTTAATTTGTTTATATTTTCTGGGAAACACCTCAACTTCAACTCTGAAGCTGTATTTTTAAAGGGTATCCTGAACTTGGTCTATAGCAGAAGATTCCTGCTTCTGACAATAATTTGATTAAATTGCAATTGACTCTATGGGCTGAATGCCATTCCAAGGCCTTTCTTTTAATCCATCATGTCTGACTCTATCACAGCAGCTTATCACTGCTCTCTGCTGCACCTCATAGTGTGGCACCTGCTGGAAGACTGGTATTTCTACCTTTCTCAGTAATTACATGTGAATGTAACTGTTGCCCAAGTATCTTAATTTCACCATGAGTGATCACTACTATACCTTTTGAGGTGTTATTTTTGTTTTTCTTTTTAAACCCACAGCCAGATGAACTTGCTTTGATGAAAGAATATAGCACTGCTGAAATGTAGTCAATGTCACGTAATGACTTTATTATCCTATGGGTTTCTGTTTTCTTTTGGGGAATGATCAACAGGTTTATTTTTAAATAGTATGACAAATCTTTGCCCATGTGTCAGAAATTTAGACAAGATATTCTACAATTTTAAGAATCTGTTAGTAGTGCAAAAGGTCATAGTCTCACTGACAGTGAGGGTGCTGTAAGGTTTTACTCTGAGGATTAAACTCATGTATTATATGCAAAAGAGTAGCTTCCAAATACCATAATGATAAACAAACCCTAAATTTAGATGAGTAAATACTCTCCTTTTATGTGTCCAAATTATTTGATAAATTTATGTACAAATTTTTGTGAAATAGTATGCAAATATGACCTTTTAAAATAGTGTTAAGTGATTGCTTTGGGTTTTTTTAACTTCTAATGAGTGCTTTCTATAACTTACTGTCCAACAGAATGCTACAATAGAGCGCATGTTTTCCATTGGCATTTTATTTTCAGCTTTTTAAACTTACTGTTACTGGACAATATTAATTAAAAGTGAAATTATCAAGTTGAGGTCATGATTGAGAGTACATCGAAATCAGCAGATAATTGTCTGAATTTTTTATTTATGTGGAGAACCATTTAAACTTATTCTTAAGCTCCTTTGTCTTATATACATATTTGAAATATTTTCCTGAGTGGATGTTTATCTGAGTGTCAGGACTTCAGTCTGCTGCAAATAAAACACAATTTTGTTCGTATGAGCTGAAAAAATAAAATAGATATTTTTGTGTTTTATGAATTTGTTAGTGTCTGAGATAAAGACTTAAAATATGATTATTTTAATTGCATCACTTAACATGATTTGATCTCTGTAGGAGGAAGGCAGTTCATCACTGAGCTCTCTATTTCTCAGCTGGCTCCACCACTTTACAGCACAGTACTGTTTATATTTTTACTAGGTCATTGGTTTCCACAGTAGGTCATACTTTCTGCTAAACAGCTTGGCCTCCTATGGAGACAGAATCTGTGACCTTCTAATGCTTCCTAGCTTAGAAGATGTCAGGACTGTGCTAAAGAATTCAGAAGAAAATTTTCATTTATAAAGTGTTAGGACGTACAGATTATTCAAAGGAAAATTCTAACTTCAGCACTTCACAGGAAAGTACTTATCAAAATATTGTTGAAAAAACACATATTTTTATACAGAATACTGACAAATAAAGCAGGTTCTTTCTGTAACTCCAGTGTTTTTTAGGTGTTTGAGGTTCATTGTATTTTTACACTTCCGTGGAATCACATTCTGTGGAAAAGAAATGGAAAGAAAGATATTTCTATTTATTTCTTTCTGCAAACTTCAAAGTCTATTCCTGCTATATTTTCAATATGACCTTTCGAATTTTATTCAATAATTTTTTTTTTAAATGAAAAAAAGACTGTTAAAAATCCTTTTCTTCCCCATCTCCACAATCTTGGTTGGTTTTCTGTTGGCTGTTTTGGTGTAGATTTTTTTTTTTTTTTTTAATTTTCTTTAAGATAGAAAGTAGTTTTTAATTAAGCCAAACAATAAGGAAAAAGGAGTAAAATGAGACCCAATATTACATTCCTAAATTTTGTCTGCAGTGCTATTTGTCTTTCCTACTTTTATATGACCCTTCCTAAAATACGTTTTAATTAGAAAAGATGAAGTTTAATTTCTTTTCTAACATTGCATAATACTGCATATACATGTAATCTGTATGCTATAGTAGATTTAAGGACTGGGCACCTTTGCATTTACAAGATATTATATATAGCAATGTAACCCATCCTCTAGTTTCATGTGTTTTCTTTATCAGCTGCCATCAATAATTTTGAAGAAAATTTTTTTAACTAACTTGTATGCTGAAAATTGATTCTATGGAATTGTGAAATTAATCTTCTCTTCTAATCTCCTTTACATCTGCAGTTGCTTTTTTATTTGCTGCATTATATTACAAGCACGTCTTTCTCAGATATTAAGTGATTTCACAGCTAAGTGCTTGAAGAAGAAAGTACTTCTTACAAACCTTCTTAGAGAACCTTCTGCTTCTGAACTCAGAAGTTGACTAAGACAAAAAAAAAAAAAAGCTGCAAAACCAAACTAAACCCCCCAAAAACAAAACCACAACCCACAAATTAGTTTCTTATTTTTGCTGGTTTATATTGTGATAGGGGATTTGTCCACGTTAATTGAAGAAAGGTAAACCCAGTAAACTTTTACCTATTTAGGACCCTTATTCTGTAATGCATTGATGTTTCTCAAGGTGGAATCAGACTAAGAGTCAGAGGTTTTGTGGACACCTATAGTGGTATATTTCCTTCAAGGAATGAAGACTGTCTCAGTAGGGTTGCTAGGAAATTTGCTTTAGTACTTATTACTAATACTTGTTCCTGGAACTATTTCAGAGTGTGGTCAGAGAAATTATCATTTCAGGGCCAGAGAGCACACCATGACTTTCATCAATAGACACAACTAGGTGCCTTAGAGCATATGTTCACCTGCATTACTTCCCCGAGATTTTAATCTTGCAGCAATATTCAGAGTAAGTCTATCTACTGGGATTTAAGTTAAGCAGAGTCCCTTCCAGCAAGGTACACTGAAATACTCCATCCTTTTAAATGTTATTTTTAATAGCTGGGACTTTAGTCAAAGACTCAGCCCATGTTACATTCCCATCTTTCTTTTAGAGGTTCAAAACCACCTCATCCTCCAACAAAATATTAAGGGGATTGTCCTGGTGTCAGCTGAGACAGAGTTGATTTTCTTACTAGCAGCTAGTACAGTGCTATGCTTTGGATTTAGGCTGAGAATAATGTTGACAACATGCTAATATTTCAGGTGTTGCTAAGCAGTCAAGTACTTTTCAGCCTCTCATACTGGCCTGCTGACAAGAAGGTGATGGGCACCGAAAAAGTTAGGAAGAGACACAGCCAGGACAGCTGACCCAAAATGGCCAAAAGTATATTTCATACCACCATGTGACATCATGCTCAGCATATTAAGCTAGGGGAAGAAGAAGGAAGGGGGAGAGAGAAGCTTGGAATGATGGTGTTTGTCTTCCCAAGTAACCATTACGTGTGATGGAGCCCTGCTTTCCTGGAGATGGGCAAATACTTCCCTGCCAATGGGAAGTAGAATCATAGAATCATAGAATGGTTAGAGTTGGAAGGGACCTTAAAGGTCATTGCCATGGGCAGGGACACCTCCCACAAGACCAGGTTGCTCACAGTGCCATCCAGCCTGGTCTCAAACACCTCCAGGGATAGGACATCCGTAACTTCTCGGGGCAACCTGTTCCAGTGCCTCACCATCCTCACAGGAAATAATTTCTTCCAGAGATCTCATCTAAATCTCCCCTCTTTCAGTTTAAAACCATTCCCCCTCTTCCTATCACTGCACTCACTGATAAAGAGTCCCTCCCCATCTCTCCTGTAGGCTCTCTAAGTACAGGAAGGCTGCTGTAAGGTCTCCCTGGAGAGCCTTCTCTTCTGCAGGCAGAACAACCCCAACTCTCTCAGCCTGTCTTCACAGGAGAGGTGCTCCAGCCCTTTGATCAATAAGCATATTTATTTTTTGTTCTGCCTTGCTTGTGCGTGCAGCTTTTGTTTTACTCCCTTAACTGTCTTTCTATCAACCCATGAGTTTTCTTACTTTTGCTTTTCTGATTCTCTCCTGCATCCTGTCGTGAAGGGAGTGAGTAAGTGCTTGTGTGGTGCTAAATTGCTTTCTGGGGTTAAACCATGAAAAGGGTGAAGAGTGAATTAAGTTTTCTGTTACTTTCAGAGGGACATATGAATGTGCCCATACGTCTGTTGCTCTCTCTTTATCTACCAATGCTGTACCACCACCATAGAAAACCAACAAATTTGTCAGGCATGACTTGCCCTTGGTGAAGCCATTTGCTTGTCACCAATCACCTTATTTTCCATGTGCATTAGCATAGTTTCCAGGAGGATCTGTTCCATGATCTTGCTGGGCACAGAGTTGAGACTGACTGGCCTGTAGTTCTCCAGGTATTCCTTTTTTTCCTTTTTACCCTTTTTGAAAATGATAAAATGATGGTTGGGCAGGGTTTTTTTTCGTTTTTTTGTTTGTTTGTTTTGTTTTGTTTTGTTTTTTGTTTGGTTTTTTTTGTTTGTTTTGTTTTTTTTTTTTTTTTTTTTTTTTTAAATTGATAATGTATAAAAACAGCACTAAATGAGTCTGATGTAAGACCATATTGAAATTTTTGCACATTTCTGCTGGAAGACCAAATATTGCTTCTTGGGATGCAGAGTAGGTTGTTTCCTGGGCTTTACAGTACGTGGTGGTACATTTTACAACGATAATGTATGACAAGGTGATCCTAAAAAATAAAGTGGAAGACTAAGAATACAATAATAAGCTTAATAAAGATATGAAAACAATATTTCAAATATATTTGCAGTGAATTAACTGATATTTATGAAATTAGGTAGAAAAAGAGTTTTATATAATATTTAAAAGTTAGTTGAAGAAACATTCAATGTAGAGCAATTGTAAACAAATGTGATTTAATGTCTGAAAGCTGCTGCCGAGCCACTTAGATAAAACACTTGAACATACTGCTAGGCTGCCTGTTTAACAAGTGCAGTAACTTCCGTAGCTGTTTAAGTTATTTATGTTCAGTGTACTGTACCATACAGGAATCTAGCACTATACACACTTTAATGGAAGTGATAGCCATGTGATAAGTACCATAACCATTTACAATCATAAACAGTTATAAGGGCTACCATATGCTTGGGTTTCTCCATGCGTATTCTTCTTTGTTCTTCCCAGAAAGTTTTTCTCTAGACAGAAAAACCTACCTTGGCCACCTGCTGGGACTCTCAGATGCTTGGCAGTCTGGTTGGAAAAGACGGCCTGAATGACGTGTTGGGTGGCCTTCAATCAGTAACACAAGCAATGAGTCTGAAACCAGGATTCACATGTGTCTGCATCCACAAAGAGCCTATGCAGCATGTGGTGGTACTTCTGGCATGTCCAAGAAATATCTTGTGTGCTGTGCATGCCAAAAAACTTGGTCTGCTCATGTCTAGTCATAGCGGATGATTCCGCCTTTGCTACCCAGAAAACACTTCATTAGGTCTTAATGTCTGTTCTACCAATCAAACCATAACTTAAAAATTTTCTTTGGTAGTCCAAGCCTCAGGACTTATATCTTCAAATAAATGGGATTCCTTTATTTTGTTCAAGTAATCTGATTGAAGAGTGATTTCTTGCTCTCTGTCCAAAAATGGGGTCTTGTCACTAAATTATATCCGGAAAAGTTACAATGTCTGTCTATTTACCAGCATGGTTTGTGTAGAAAGACCATAGACATAAATTGTCATGCGTTCCTGTTAAACTGAAAATGAGACTTTTTGTGGAAAGGGGTCTGCAGATGGTGCAGACTGTGAAAGCTGTTCACTTTGACTGCAAGCTCGCACAAATGGAAAATCTTGTAGCATGGCATAGTATAGTATAGTATGAAAAAGCTACATTGGGTATTTTCTAGTTGGTTATTTTTAACATACTTAGGGATTATATGAGAATGAAAATTCTATCAATGAGTGTTTGATAAGATATATTTTTATTCACAAAGGCTTGAGTATGTCTTATTTCCTTTATTTTAGATTTGACAGACTGAGATAGGAATAATAAATTCTGTCCTGTCATCACTATTTCAAGGCTTAGAAGACCATCTTGTAAACCTAACTCACATATGTAATTTTACTACAATTAAATGAGAATAGCATTCGACCCATATGACATTTTAAGATATATGAGAATGCTCAAAAACCTAATTGCTTCAGAAAAAACAGTCATCTTATGCACCACATGGTACAAGGTACCAGCTCCCTGTCTCAAGTCATAATAACTGGAGAGACATTTTGTAGGTGAGCAATATTAACTTGCTAGAATAAATTATTTTGAAAATATCTTTTTAAATATGGTTAAAATGGACATATTTGGCAATGGTTACCTGCCACATAATGATGATTTATAAAACTGAAGGGTATCAAATGTTCTCATTAAGAATCACATCAGACACGTAATGAACAAAACCATTCATAATTAGTTTAATTACCTGTTTTTTGCATATATTTTTTACATTTCTACTGTTTGCCTTCGCGTCATCTAAAAAAGGTGTCTGATTTTATGGAAAATATTGGGGGTTTTTTTGCTTCAAAATAATTTTCCCCACAATGCAAGGGACAGGAAAATACATACTTTGTAAGGTTTCATTCCTATTATTAGTGAGAGTATTAATGAAGAAAGGTTTATCTGTCCTAGGTTTTTTTATAACTTGTGTTTATAATTCATTTTAATAGTAAGCACGATCTAAAAGGTGTAGTCTAGTTGTTGGAGCATAAATGAGATCAACGGTTTACTCAATTTTAACCCTGTTCTGCCTAGTCCTAACTGCATGTCTGTAGGCAAGGCACTTCTTATCTCAGTTTTACAGACAAGAAAGGTTTTTGCCTATCTACCCAGCAGGGATGTTAAGAGGATTAATTTCTTAAAAGCATGAAGATTTAAGTAAAAGCAAAGAACTGCTATTAATGTGTTTGATGCCAATTGGAGTACAGGATCCTAAACAGAACAAAGTTTTGAAAACTCAAGGCATTCGCAATGTAGTATTGCAGACGTAATCACAAAACTTCTTGTGGTTACATTTGAGCGGTTTAAGACTTCACCACTTCTTGGATTTGGTTACCACCTTTGGATGCCATTCCTGTAACTGATGACACCCAGTCCACTTCAGTCGACGGGAGAACTGGTGATTTTAAGTTGCTATGGAAAGTATTTTACTGTATTCCCAAACCCCAAATTACGAGCATTCCTGTATTCATTCATTCATTCATTTATTCAGTTTCAGCCAAAGAACTGGTAACCCAGAGGAGTCAGAGGGCAATTTCTTGAGGTGTTCGAATTACACTGCAAGAGTACATCTATTTGCTTTCTGTATTATTTACTGCATTTTATTTAAAGTAGACAACCCATCCAGTGTTTGACAGGGGAAGGTTAAAGGCATCACCCCACAACCCTGTAAATAGTGCTGCCCAGTTGTGCCGCAGTTCTTTGAGGTTGCCTGGCTACAGCCATCTGAAGGGAATTACTCCTGTCTCAAAGTACATCTTTTTCTTTCTTGTCTCACTTTACCATGGGTGACTAACAGAAAAAAAAAAGTTTTAATTAAAAAACTTTTTTATATCCTTTAGTGGGAAGGCTTAACTGTGGTAAGCCTTAATCCTTTTGTTTATGTGAACTCTGATCTGTAGTTTGGGTTTTTCTTTACCATCCTTCCCAAGTGTGCCATATGAATAGTTTGCTCAGGTTTTTCATCCAACCTGGCAATTACCTGTGAATCCACTCTGCCCTCCGATATACACTTTTTATTCCCTTTCCAGTGCCAGCCAGCCTGGCTTTTTGCTTTAGCTGGAGTCAGGCACGCATACTTTTACTTTGAGCCAGTCTCAAGTTGGGCTGGCACAGCCTCATCTACCAGAGCTGTCAAGTGGGGTCACCTAAAATAACCCACAGGGCTGTAAGGGGGTGAGGCTGAGAACAGCAGCAAAAATGATGTAAACAAAGTTTACTGAGTGTGGGAGCTTACTTTACAGGGAGCAGTGGTTTGTTGTGGTACTTGAAGGAAACCCAAGACAAATGCATTTATGCATTTTGTTAGAGCGCAAATAAATAAGAGGAGGTTTTGCTTTAAGAATAATAATGGTATTGACAGACTTAAAAAACAGATCAAGGTGCTTCTTTAATTTTTGGCAAGAATAAAGAAAATCCACAAAGATCCCAAAGTAATGAATACTTCATTCTTTTGTTGTTGCCCTTGACATACCTGTGAAATAGTTAAGTGCTGGAGTTACTGTGATTAATTAGCTCTGACATATCAAAATCAAAAGAAAAGAACAAATTTTTGTTCTTGGTTAGGGATGATTAGATTCAGTGACCTCACATCGAGCTGTGATTTTGTTGCTACATGAATTTCAGGGTTTAAAACTGGATATTGAAGAACTTGGTGTTCCTGTGGGAGAATGAAAGGAAAGAGGAATAACTTTAATGCATTTGTTAGCACCAAATGTTGCTCATGCATAAAATAAGTGGTCCATGTAATTCAGAAAATCACAGAAGACATGTAGTAGTAAGCCAATATGGCTATAAAGATGCAAGACAAGAAGAGGTGGCTTTGCTGTACCACTTGAGGGTCGGTTTGCCCTTCAGAACTTGAGGTCACATGTGCAAAGAGGGGAGCACTTTTTCATTAATGTATATGCAAGACACTGTGCCTGCTGATTTGCAGGCTGAAAAGATTATGTTTGGCTGGCTTGTGTTCACTTTTTAGGCAACAGACCTCAAGGCTCAGAATTTCTTGAAGCTTATATGAAAATAAACAGGAATGAATATGGTGAATTTGCATGGAGTGATGTTCTGTGGGAAGTATAAATTTCCCTTCCAGATGTATCAGTGCTTTTGCTGGTCATGTCTCTAAAAATGGCTCAACAATCCATGCATATATATCTGTTTTGGCTGTTTCATCAGTGCTCTGTAATAAATAGTATCTCCCAGGAAATGAGTTCCAACAATAGGTAGATCCTGTTTATAGCCTTTAAGCTACTGCAGGCCCCTGCTCCTGTCAGACTCATATTGTCACAATATGGGTAATCTCTGTATATTAAGACTTTTTTTTTTTAATGTATTAATTATAAATGATAAGAGTTTGAAAGCATTTATCATGAATGGCTTGCAACTAATATAAACAGCTAGTCAAAAACTTTTACTAATCTATTGATATATACATTTCTTTCAAGTGAGAAAAAATATTTCAATGAATAAAAGCACATGTATAACAAATGTTTAAGATACTCTTGAATGAATTAATACTTATATTTTATATGGCTTTGGGTGCATTCAAGAAGTACAAAGAACATTATGTATTTAATATTGGTGAAGTTAGTTTTGGTATTCCAGGTAGACTATTAGTTAGTTTTCCTGAGGTATTTTACAACACCACTTTTATTTGTGCACTGTTCAGAAAAAAATCTCATGTCATTATATGCCAAGAAATAGTAGACATCCTCTCAATGCCTGAATGTAGGAAAGTGTAATAAAGTAATCAGAGTTCTAAAGTTATAAAATTACTTGATCAAAAGTGTAAATCTTGGGGTTATATCTGAGAGGTGCTTTTCTTTTACTGTCCTCTTTAACAATTGGGAAAAATGTCTCAGTTTAAATTCCCTGTTATTTCGTCTATGTATTTCTGGTGTGTTTTCTTCTTCCACTGAATCTGGGCAACTTCAATAGCAATGATATCACCCCTCTGGGCCAGAAACATTTACTCATTTTCTGTGTTTATGTGACTGCCCAATCTATACCTAAGAGAATGATAGAGTCCTGCTGGTTATAGGTGCTGCTAGCTGTGGGAGGAAGGATACCCAAGCCCCTTTCAGCAAAGAGATGATTAGTCCCTGTAAGCATAGTTCCTTTTTTCCTTTTCTTCTCTCTTGTGATTTTTTAATAGGGCTTGCTGTTCATGACTCTGTTTCTTGTTTCATCCTTGCATTATGTTCATGTCAGGAAAGACTAAAGACCTGCACTTTGGGAAACTGGTGAAATTTGGTTGCAGCACAGCGCAAGTCATCCACCAAAAGGATGTCCCAATATTTGAACACCTTCATTTCTCTGCCACCATAGTCTCTAGTTTGCAGCAGCTCATCTTCAAGTAGTTATTCCTTGTCATTTAAACAATCTTATTTAAACAGTTTCTCCAGAAAACACCTGCACTTTTCTGGTGCTATACCACATCTTCTCAGTTTCTGTACAAACTGAACACGGGAGTTTTTTCCTGTTGCTAACCCCACAGAAAAGGATTTATTTTGCTAGAAGAACAGTTTCCCCAAATTATTAGCCTTTATGAAGAAGCTGAGGAGGACTTTTATAAGGTTAGTATGTTCCCCTGCACATCTGCCACTTTTTTTAATAAGGACAGCTGTTTCTCTCTCCTTCCCAAATCCTGTGCTGAGCGTTTCACAGAAATGTGGAGTGGTGAGAGTGACTCTTCCACTCACTCCACTGGTGGTGGGGGAACCAAACTGTTCCCAGTTTGGTTTTCAACAGTCCTGGTTTGAAAACTAGGTAACACTCAAGTAAACTTTCCTAAGTATGGGATATAGTTTCCAATTATATGTGTTGCCTTTTGAATGGCTTCTCCAAACTTGCTCAGTGACCAAAGTTTTAAGTCTCTTTATAATAGACTGGAATAAGAGTGTCCAAACAAGACTTGGCACAGACAGACATGCTATGCTGTTGAGAGAGGAATTATATTGTCTGAAGTCAGGTGTGCATGTTCATGTGTTGACTTTAAAAGCCCACGTTCCAGCACCACAGCTCAGGTTATATCTTGTTCATCTGATGTCTTTTTATACTCTTTTTTAATCTATTGCAACTCCCAATTAATTTAAATTAATGCTGGTTTTTCATTAACTACCCATGATACTTTTTTAAAACATATTAATCTGTTAGTAATGTATTATTTAAATGTGAATCACAATAAAATAAGCAATTTTTACTGTACCTTATTATTTATGTGCATCTTAATGGGGATTTTTTGGTTTTAATAGGATTGCGATTTAAAAGCACACTGGGAAATGAATGTAGCTTTAAAATAATTATCAGAATATACTGTTGATTACATGATTTTGACTATTAGAAGAAAATAATTTTTATTATTTCATAACTAGTTAATATCTTTTAATAAAGTATTAGACCATATTTACAATGCATTTAGTACAATTCATTGACTTTTTATTTAGTATTGTTATTATATGTTACTATCAGAATGACTACAACTATGTTAAGCGTAGGAAAAGAAGTTAATCACAGCTCGCTTTTTTTTTTTTTTTTAACGATAATTGTTAGTAGAAGTCTAGCAAAATATAGAAACACACCATGGCAAAATATGAAATCCTTACATCTGTTTTCTAGAATTACCTCCTTTCATTTTACTAAGAATCTTCTAGGCACCAAGCAGATATTTCTAACACTATCGCATGGGTATTTTTCAAGTGGCTTCTTAGTAAATCTGTTTCTGTGTATATATACACCTTCCATTTGTTATTTTTTTTTTTTCCCCTATATAAACAGTAGATTGCATTGATCAAAAGACAATGAACTCAAAGACAAAACAGGTTCTTAAGCGAAGCTTTGCTTTGTGTTCTTACTGATACTTCTGTTTCCTACTGAAGTGATGGTTGCTGTCAGTGTAAATTATGGACTGGATCTGGCTCTCTGGTGCCTTCCTTCTTCTGCCCAAGCAACATGAATCATTCCAGGGTCCCAAGCAGCTGAATGCTGGAGAACACATGTAAGGTAACATATTTATTTGAAAATCACAGAAAGCGGTAAATCTAAACTATATTCATATTAAATACATAGTTAAAACTGTGGAAAAATGCTTTCCTCCTTTGCCTTTCACCTTCAGATTGTCCTGCTTTCTCCATGTTGTTTGTGGATTACCTCTCTCTGTCCACTCTGCCACCTTTTAAGGTTTTTCTTTTGTATGATGTCTGCCACGCAATGGACTCAGGATATTTGTATTTCTGATTTGTGAGGATTATTGTGAGGTTTAACTGAGTGTTTACAATATTGTGCATCTCTTCTTCTAATATATTAAAAAAATGGTGGGATGGAGGTGACAATTCTAGAGTTGCTTCATACAAGAAAATGTATATTTTCATATACACCAATGTAAGGAATATAGAATCATAGAATGGTTAGAGTTGGAAGGGACCTTAAAGATCATTAAGTTCCAACCCCCCTGCCATGGGCTGTGACACCTCTCACTAGAGCAGGTTGCTCAAAGCCCCATCCAGCCTGGCCTTGAATACTTCCAGGGATGGGGGCATCAACAGCTTCTCGGGGCAACCTGTTCCAGTGCCTTACCGCCCTCACAGTAAAGAACTTCTTCCTAATATCTAATCTAAATCTCTAAATAAATAAACATGTCATCTATTAGACTAAGAGTTACTGGAAAAGAATTCTTGAGTACTTTAGTATAAATCTATAGCCTGTAGCTCACATCTAGTTTGCTTGGAGTACAGCAAAATAAATACACAACTGCCTATTCCTGTCTATGTGGACATAAGTGTAAGTTCTTGGGACTCTATAACAGAACTTGCTTATCAGATTTTTTTGAAGTAAGGGTGTCGTTATCATAAACTTGATCTTATTGAATTTATATTATAGGTTGATTCATGGGTTTTGGGGGTTTTTTTGTTTTGTTTTGTTTGTGTTTTTGTTGTTGTTGTTGTTGTTGTATGGGTATTTATCTTCTGTACATAGAAAAGGGAAATTTAAGGTTTGAGGTGCTATGTCTTCATTAGAAATAAATACAGATGTGATGCTGAAATGTTTACTATGCCTTCCATCTATATTTAAAAGGAAATCAGAATTATAGGGAACTGTTTCTTGCTTGCCTTGTTATTGTAGACTAAATGGGAATATACTGGATACAGTTCTGAAGTTCTGCAGAGCATGTTATAGTAGTGATATCTTATATATCCTGTGCATCTGTATCTAAAAACAAAATAAATCAATGAACTTATTTTTTAAGAGCTTTTTCATATTTTCCCTGGTGTATAGACTCTATGATGAAAATGATTTTCTCAATCACTGCTACAACAGCTTCATGTATTTCACTAACAATTGCTTTTCACTTTCAATAAAACTTCAGGAAAAACATCAAGTACAAAATAATTTTCTCAGTATATGGTAGAACATTTGTAAACTGTAAATTTTGTGATAATTTCATGGTAGATGTGAAATCATCTTTGCTCTGTTCCCTGTCACTCCCTCCCCCCAGCATTTTCAATTTTTAACTCTTTGTCAGCTTTTTCTCTGTCTTCTCACACTTTTAAAACGGAATAGTAGAACTGTAAGCATTAACAGTAACAGGAGTTTGAAGGTGTATTCATAGCAACCAGAGTTTGAAGGCACATTCATAGATGCCTTCTGAAGTTAAGAAATACTAGAGAAATGATTTTCTAGTGGACACATATAGTATATTTGTAAGGATTTAACCACTACATGCATAGTAAAGAATATGGCATATTTTTGCACAAAAATGTAGTGCCATGGCAGAATTTTATAGTGTATACCTTAAACACAGTTATGTATCACTGGGCTACCTTATTAGACGCATTGAAACCTGTAAAGCTGAAGTATGACATAATAGTCCCTAGACTGTAATATGGTAGGGTTACTAGGCAACTGCTAAGAAATCTGTTACTTCAAAAGTGTTAAAGTAAAAATTTCTGAAGCTTCAGATTAATTTTAGATATTTCCAGATTAGATTTAGATTTCTGGACCTATTTTTCTCATAATTTATTGTGTCTTTTTTGCACATAATTAAGTCTGTGCATTTCTACCCATGAGTTAGAACATTCACTTCGAGAATGATTTCTAAAGTATTGGATGAATAAGGGAAAAATATTGGTAAAATTGATCCATGTCTTTTTATATACCCTCAGGTATCCCTTCTGCAAATCAGCTTAGACACATGATTTCTCGTGGCATATTAAAACTTTTATTTAGTTCCTTTGGTCTGATCCTTAATTACTAAGGTATTTCCTATGAAACACTAATCTTTGATAACAGTATCTTTGGAAGAAAATGTAAATAAAAAGGATCAAGGCAGGTACTGGCCACTAGGATTGTGTGCTCTCGCTTTGGAACACCAAGGTATGTAGCAAGATGGCAAACGAATTTAAACAGAGCACACCATGATGAGAAGTGTAAACTATACACCTGAAAATAAAACTTTGTTGAGCATAGAAGTAACAGAACAGATAAACAGGAATGTGAATGTAGAGCTGAGATTTTATGTCTAACATTATCAAGGCCAAGAGGACAGATTTTCTGATTTCTCTCAAACTTTCTGATGTTCAGTATTGTTCACTATTGGTGTTTGAATTCTGGCCTCTTTCATTCAAAAGTTACAATCTCACATCAGCATTTGAGACAAATCTGTGTTCCCAGATACCTTCTTTTGGCCCAGCTAGTCTTGTACATGCACATTTTGCTCTGGAGAGAGGCAAGAGAAGAGTATTGACAGAGTCATTCCATTTTCTAGCAGACGGCAGAAATAGGCAAACTGGACCATGCTTATAATTTTAGCAGTTCTTCCTCATGAAGTATGTATGTCTCTCCTTTTACTAGTCCTAAGACTGTTCCTACTGTCAGCTATGTTCTTAATTCTCCAACAACTGAAGGATGACAAAAGCTACAGATATAGAAGGGCTTAACAGAAAGCCAAGGAAAAGAAAGAGGTGAGAAACTTGTTCTACTTTTTAGAAAATAAAAACTGTCTGGACTCCAACTTATGTTAATTTCCATTGAATGTTACTGGCTGATATTAAACAAAAAGCTAACATGAGGTACACCCACTTAATTTCTCTGATTTTCTGGATGAGGGGATGTCAGGAATTTTGTACAATCTGTGATTTAACAGATTGGCTTATATCAATGCAAAAGCTGTGTTCAGATCATTAATTGTTCACAGTCAATGTGCTGACATGATAACAAAGGTAAGAGGCTAGTGAGTTTATTGGCTAGGAAATATATGTTACCAGAGTATTGTCAAGGCATGGGTTTCTTTGAGTGTACTGGCTCAGTACTTTTAACTTGCAGAAACTAGAGTCCAACTTTCTGTGAAGTGGCTAAATTGACTGCCTTATTGTCTTTTGTATAGGACTAAACCAACTACAGTGATGAGAATCCCGAAAAATCATTAGTGGTAAAATGTGTTTTCTCAGCATTATATGAAGTTACAGAGATTTTAGATGATTGGCTCAGTGCCAAGACAGGCCTGTCAACTTTGTTATTGACGTTGTCACTTACTGTAGAGGCAAATACTTATTCTTCCAAGCATCCATTCCTTCTCTTGCATCCAAATATTGCTATGAGTAGCCACACAGAGAGAAATCTGTCATTTACTCCAGATGACTGGAAGTTCGGTTTCTCTTTTCAGCTCTTCCTCTCTAACATTTTTTTCCCCTCATAAAGTGTGATATAGCTTAATTCAGTAAAAAAATAAATTACTTTCTGAAAATGAAGCGATGTAAGCCACAGGCAGCAGAGCTGTTCAACAAAATCCTAACTGTTCCCCCATCACTGGCATCATGTCTGCATGTTCTGTACTTATTTTCTCTGAAAATATATGGGATCAGAAAGGAAACCTAAGAAACCTAAAGGAAACCTTAATTTTCTCTTATCCTCTCTGCCCTGAACCCTGTCAGTAAGAGCTGGGGTGCCCAGTAGGTTCCAGTATCAGGTATAGCAACCATGTTCACCCTGTCAGGAAAGAGAAAAGCTGTAGGTAGGTAAGCTCAAAGGCTCAGCACTCATTGTGAACTACTCAAGGGCAGTTAACAGAGTAAACAAAAGCAGAACTCAAGTAAACATGAGGGTATTTAATTGTTCTCAAATATTACACCAACTTTATACCTGCATATATACCTTTATATTCTGTACCTATACATTTTTCCATAGTTGTTGACAAACTGAAGTTTTCCCTGCTATTGTTTCGTTGTTTTTAATATTCTTTTAGACACACATGATATGATTCAACTTGTAAGATAGTTATAATTTGCTGTACTTCTCTTGCACTGATATAAAGAGAGCCCTGTATGTTGTAAATATATAGAGACAAGAGGCTATTAGAGATACCTGCTGCTTCTATGTGAAAATAGTATTTCCCTTTAGGGGAGCTATCTTGTTAATACCCTCCATTTCAAGGTGTGCCCAATTTGCTTGATAGAACTGTACATTTATACAGTAAAGAAAAAAGAACCCAAAACTTTCAAAAGCAAAATCTCTGTAATCTGAAAAGGCACTCAAAAGCTTCCAGAGGGCTGAAGTCTCTCTGTACTGTGGCGTAGCAGAGCTACTTAGTGGTGTCTCATGCAGCTGAGAAGCTTATTTTCTCAACTGTCAGTCACAGGACCAAGCTGCAGTATGTTATTTCTTGACCACGAGGGTACCAAGTTGGAAAATGCTGTCTTTGCTGTTACACAGGCTTGGTTCATGTCTTTGCACTGTTAGACTGGGGTAGCCACTACATCTGTTTGCTTTACCTTCTCTGTTTATCTTCTTCCCTAAATCTGATATAAAACTAGGAAGGAAGCAGAGCACAAAGTCTGCTGGAGAGAAATCCTGTTGAGTTGTTTTATTTTAACTTAAATTTTTGTGGGGGTAGGAGAAAAGCGAGGAAGTTTCTAAAACAGTTCATGCTGTTCTATTTTCCCACAGACTGCTAGGGATATCCTAGCAGTCTACTCTCCAGTCCTGGAGGTTCAAGGGGATAATGGAAACGTGGAGGAATGCCAAGAGTACAGAAGAAGAAAGGTTCTTACCACAGTAAATCAATGAAAATGAGAATGTTTCTATGGCCTCCATATCATATAGTTTCTATATACTACTGGGAATCTACTGATTATCTGATCAGAATAGAGACTCTTTTTCCACCCGTGAAGACGCAACAGGATAAGTAAGCTGTATATTTTGATCGTCTTCATTTACAGCAAATATAATTGCAAGTAAAATAATAATCTGAGAATTTAGTTCTAATTGTAAATTTTCAGAGGTCTCCTGGGAGTGAGAGGAAAGGTAAACTTCAAGCTAAGGGTAATTTAGTGCTTCACTGAAGAACTGTTTTTAATTTCCCATGAACTGTGTACTCTTTATTAAGAAAGACAGTTCCTTTCATCCAGTTCTATCCATCCTCAAACTTCAGCACAATTAATTTACAATGTGTACTGCTTGTGTTTTTTTCTGAAGGAAAGAGTACAGATGACAAAGAATGAGGATTTACTATTATAGCTTAACTTTTTTAATTTCTACGAGTTAGGCTTGGACTGTGTTTGGGTATATGGTGTTCCACCTCTCTCTTATGCTGTAAAGCCATTATATTTATGCAAATGTGGTTACACAGACGATGAAAACAGGAAGTTTAAGAACCTCGTTCCCCTCCATTGTGGATATAAAATGCTGAGGTGTTTTACTGCGTATTTAATGTTATTTCTAATAAACAGAAATAAAACTCCCAATTATAATAGTTTGCATATGCAGTGAGAGTCTCTACATAATGAAGCCAAAGCATAGATCTCCATGGATTTGATGTGCTTTAATTAGGCATCTCCTGAGTATCTTATAATTATTTCAGTACTGTAAACCCAAAGAGGGTAGAATGTGAACAGAGGCAGCAAACTTCACAATTATTTCACTAGGAGGGCATATCCTTATCAAAGCTAGACCATCTGAAAGTTCTGAAGAAACATGAAGAAATAGTTTAAATCCCTGTTTTAAAAGGAGAATTTTGTTTTTCACGCATAAGTAGTACCACACCGAATAAGAATCAGATGTTCTATTCTACATACAAATTTGACAAATCATTTTTATATACTTTGACCTGTTCCTGTCAGCTGTGAGCCCTTCTCTTGAGATAAAGCATACACTCAACTGACATTAGAGCAAAGGATATCCAAGGAACTTTACCAATTTAGAAGATCAGTCCCTGAAGTTCTGATTTATTGGTTAACTTTTTCCTTCCTCATTATATATTGTACATTAAACATCGTTTAATGTGCAAGTTCTGTAGTTAATCTCATCTCTTTAAATACAAAAAATCTTGATGTACAGGCAGTAGCCAGGAGATTACTTCATCCTGTATAGTTTCACTTCAAATTAATTAGATATCAAGTCTCAATTAACTATGCTTAAATTGGCCAATTAATTTCTCTGTAAAGGAACCAATTTTTTTCTGTATGTTGCATGTAGGTCATTGGTTGCTTCTGTTTTGGATGAAGAATCAGCTAATGCAGACTGTGTCTGATCTCAAACTTCATTCAGTTTTAGCATAATTTAGTAATTTGTTGTCTGAGAGACTGTGCACTGGAACTAGAACTTTCCCCTCCCTAAAATATTTTTAAATTACTTTACTGATCAATTTCTGCTCTTAGTGCTAATCTCTGAGTTCCAGTGAGTTGCTGCTGCTTGTATAGAAAGAAAAGAATAATTATGTTACCATTGCATTATATACAAGCAAAAATAGAAAAAAGAGACAATGGGTAGAAAAGCAGTTTGTTTTCAAGTGTCTCCACTAGTACAGAGTGTCTAGTACAGGGTATAGTGATAAATAAGAAAACAAAAAAAAATTCATATGTAATTTCTTTCCTTTACAACTCCTTATTTTACATTACCTTCCTGTAACCAGCTCCCTTAACTCCTGAAATACAAACTAATATAATGAGATATACTTCATTTTAGGGTAAAGAAAAAGTGGAGGAAGAGCTATTAACTACAAGACTGAATTATAAAAGTCAACTGCATAAATTAATGGGTATCATATAATATGTAATTAACATGTATCCCCAAAGCAGAGAATGTCTGCAGCAACCATCAGTGTTTATGGTTTGTAATTACTGTTTCAAGAAACAGATTAGCCTGTCTTAAAGGTCTGGTGACTGATTAATGGAGATTTTTCACATACTGGGTGATCTCCAAGGAAAGTGAGAACCATGTCTCCACCACTTTGTGTTGTAACAATATAAATTTGTCCCAATTCTGTTTCAACATATATTTCTTCCAATATGGAATTAAAATAGATTTAAAAGTCTAAAAGAAATAGTTTTTTGTCTTTTGATCAACTCTAATCAAAACATTCAAAACATGTAGCAAGCATTTCCTTGGAGCTGAAGGTGTCAGCCTCTCCCCTCACATTTTTACCCATGCTATTCTCCATAGATAACATAGTAACTACTAGGGAAATTTGAGATTTAGTCTGTTTTCCAAAATACATCTCATGTGGTATTATAAGGACAACATTTTTCATGATATCTCTTTCATGAAGACTTTTTTAGATATTTCCTAGGCCAAATAATAATGCTTATTCATTTACGCTTAAAGACATTCTTTAAAATATTTATATTCTGTTATTCCCAGAAGAGGAACTTATTTTCTTCAGCTTCTGTAAGGAGGAACTCTGACTCAGTCTATTTTACTTAAAAAGCTCTTTCCACTTCCAATCCTGAAGTAGCAAAAATTATACTTCAGTTTTCTTCAGCTTCTGCCCACAAATTATATACCTCTGTCTCCATGTATTTAATTTTAACAATACAAGATCTCCTTAAAAACTACTGGGAAGGGATGTTTCATTATTCTAGTTTCTTCAGTGTAAGGTAGAGCCTTTTTTATTTGATGAAGCAAAATAATTGTCTATCTGACTTAAAGAAAATTCCCTGCCTGTGAACAGGTCAGTGATTCATATTCTACAGAAGTCAAGGTGGAACCTATTAATGAACACAGCGTCTCACAACTGAGCCCGCTTGATGATGTTCTTCAGAAAGAGTCACCTTATAAAAAGAGAGATACTGTTCTTAAAAAGATCTGGAAAGCTTGCTGTGACATTATTAAAATACTCTATTTTTACATGAGGGTCAAGTTGAACAGCTCCAGTGGTAAGTCTGTGGCAGTCATCTTACAATGAGCACAGTAGGGTAGGAAACGTCTCTTTGACTTCAATCCCATTAGGAACCTTTCACATGAGGGAGGTCTGCCAAAGGGTCTGAAACAGATTGCTTTTAGCATTGTTTTCTATTACACCTGTCATTATCCTGTAAGACTTCAGATCACAAGGTCTTTTCAACACATCTCAGAAAGGTAACTGGTATGCAATTTTTTAATCCTTTTTTCTTTGGATCTTGTTTGCTCTACTAATGGCAAGGTCTTTAGAAACAAAATCTTTTGTTTCTGCTCAATATTTGTCATCTCTGATAGTTTCATGATTTTTTTGGCATCAAATGGTAAGGCTTTAAAAACATGAATTACTGCTGTTAAATGTTCATAACATTTAGCTGACAGTTCAGCAAAAGTGCAAATGTGGATGTCACAAAGTTGTTAATAATTAATGGCTTTTAATACAAAAATGTTAAAAATTGGCTTGAATTTATTAAAATATGCCCCAACTTTAAAGCTGTCTTTTTCACAGCAATCTGATCCAATATGACCAAGAACACTGAAGGCACTAATAGACCTAGCTTTGTGATAAAAACCTCTGTTAATAATAGTGGTCACCCTTTAAATTGCCTAATAAAAATACTGCTGGGATATTAAAATTTTTTACACTGCCTGACGTCACATGCTTTTGGTATTTTGATACTTATTTAACTTTTGATACTTATTTAACTTCTTCAAATAGATCCTGCTGTCTCAGGAGATGGCAAAATGCCAATATTAAGATATTGTTCCATGGATTATCCTTGTCCATCACTCTTGCCTTCTATTACATTGCCTTCAATTAAGCATTGTACCTATTATCAAGTGTTTACTGGCATTTGTACTTACCCTTTTAAACCAAGACTGTGTATATCACCTCCATTCCTGAAAGAATTTTGTTCGTTTCTGTGTTATTCTAAACACACCTGTTTGAAGGGCCTCAGCAAAATGCAAATCTAATGCCCCATTTCTTCCAGCTTTGAACCACCTTTCATCTCCTTCATATCAGCTTCTGATACCCAAGGCCTCTCAGCTCTTCTGAATATACTCCATAGTGGCTGCTCTCCCATCTTTAAGGTTGTTTTCTCCTTCTCCCCAGAGGCAACCACATCCTCATTTGCTGTCTCTTTCTAGCCTGTTCAGACCATCTGCTCTGCTGTCACCATCATCCCATTGACTCAAATATCCTCAGTCTACAAACCCTGCTTCCTTCCATTCTCCATCCTTAACTTCTTCCAGGGTCATCACTTCACACAGCTTGGACCCTGCCCTCCAATCCAGAGCTTCTTTATAACTCCCGTATAACTTTTCTGTATAACTCCTAGGCCCTCCTTCCTGCTTGTGGAGGATTTATCCCTCTTTTATATCTCGTCCTCACAGACATTACTGCTGCCACATGTGCTCCAGTACTAATGGCTTTCTTCTTTTGCTGGCCACATCTACTTCCACACCTATAAGGCTTCTGTTCTAAAGGGGGTTTCTGTTCTAAACACAGCCTGAAAATAAAAAGACTCAGTCCTTTCTCCAAATCTTCCTACATGAGCAGGACACATTTCCTAAGTGGGTTACAGATTAGCATCCCTATTTTGTTTGGCCCTTCATAGAGACAGTGGGAGGAAGGAAACAAGAGAGATTCCCTGCCATTATAATGACTGTTTAAATGACTTTTGAATTACAGTTAATGTAAACACAGATATTGAGTCACTACACGTTAAAATGAGAATGCATGGAGAAGGGTAGGATGAAAAATAAACAAGAGCTCTGGCTTATATACCATCCATTATTTAACATTATAAGTCTGATAGGAATGCCTAAAGAATCCATTAAATGTTTGTGGAATAAAAACAATTTTATGAATACAGAGAAAAACATATTTTAATAACACTAGAATAACAGGTGCCTGTGAAGGGAATCCTGCTGCACATACCTTCAACAGCTCTGCTTCATTATCTTCTTCCTGATCTCAGCTACTTTTCAGGAGTGCAAGCAGACTACTACCTGCTAGAGGTAGTACAGGAATGAGCTGATGATTGTAGCAGGTATTTTGCAACTGATTCTTGATTGCAAACCATTCATCATTAAGTTGATAATGCTGGGAGGTTGTATCTTTTTCACACTCTTTCCCATCATTTGTGGGAAAAAAGCATCTTGCCTTTTTATTGCCATCTGTAGAAAACTGCTGACTCAATACAGCTTTTTTTCTATTATTATTATTACTCCCAAGTTTAACTTTAAAAAATATATTTTTTTTTGCCCAATATTACTTCTTATTTTGTGCAAAGTGATGGATTACTAAGTTATTTGATTTCCAGCTAAATTAGTCTATCATTTTATGCCTTTTTTTTTTTTTTTTTAAACTAGAGCCTAGGACAAGGATGTCAAAATGTTCTGCTGCTGGTTGTCATCTTTGATGTGGATACATTTTCAACACTGTGCCCATTCTTCATTCTTAACTCATCTGAAATGTCAGTTTCTGCCACACTACCACCAGGTTCACAACATCCTAAATTGACAAGTATATTAAAATTGGTGAATTTTGCTAGCACGAAGAAGGGAAGGAAGAATGTTACCTTGGATATCCTATTGCTTATTTGTCTTGTGTGGTGAATCTCCAACTATGTAAGACCTTTTTATGTAGTTTCTTGTAACTACACTCTGGGACACTCTTTTAAATTGCATTAAATTATCTAAATTTGACTGAATAGTGCCATCCCAAAACATTTTCTCCTGTTTCAAGCAGTAGAAGAGTTTGAAATCTAAGTACTTTTCATTTAGTGTTTGCATAAAAGACATTTCATCTGTTGGATGAAAAGCTCAGCATAAGCCAGCAATGTGTGCTCACAGCCCAGAGAGACAACGGCATCTTGGGCTGCATGAGGAAAAGTGTAGCCAGCAGGGCAAGGGAGGTGATTCTGCCCCTCTACTCTGCTCTTGTGAGAGGCCACCTGGAGCTTTGGACCTGCTCCAACTTAAGAAGGACACAGACCTTTTGGAGCGGATCCAGAGGAGGGCCATGAAGATGACAAGGGGGCTGGAGCACCCCTTCTCTGAAGACAGACTGACAGATCTGAGGTTGTTCAGCCTGGAGAAGAGAAGGCTCCAGGGAGACCTTATTGCGACCTTTCAGTATTTAAAGGGGGCTTATAAAAGACAGACAAGGACAAACATTTTAGCAGGACTTGTTGCAATAGGACAAGGGTTAATGATTTTAAACTAAAAGGAGGTAGATTTAAACTATCCCTGCCCCATCCCTGGAAGCATTCAAGGCCAGGTTGTACGGGGCTCTGAGTAACCCGATCTAGTTGAAAACGTTCTCATTGTAGTGGGGTTGGTCTAAATGACCTTTAAAGGTCCGTTCCATCCCAAACTATTCTATGATTTTATGATTCTTACTGTATTTCCTTATGAAATTACTTCTAAATAGAATTATTTCATACCCAAAATTTGTTTCATAGAACAATACAACCTGTTATATTAGTTTGTGTAATCGTGGTTTTTCTCTTCCTTACTATCTTGATACAGATACATACTACCAAAGATCCCTGGAAGACACTATGATACTCATCTAACCATTTGTGTTTTCATGTTATTTTTAAGGAACTGTTCAATGCACGTGTCCTGACTTGTTTGCCCCAGTCATGTCACAGTAAAGTAAAAGGGGAAATTGTTTCTTGGCTTCTTTTTTGATCTGTGGAATAGTCTCACTTGCCTTTCAAAATAAGTTGATT
>VXBW01000693.1:2970914-3100163 GCA_013400375.1 Thinocorus orbignyianus | reverse complement strand
TTTTTTTTTTGTAATTTATAGAAGCTTGTTATTTGAATGTCCAGAACCTCAAATTAGTACCTCTAGGTACCAAAGCTGTCCTGGATTCAGTAGAGCAACTTTTCAGCAGAAATATTTCTTGCTAAACCCTTGAAGAATTTGTTGTAAAGATGCAGAGAAGTTCTTTCTTCCTATTCTCCTTTTCCTCAATGAGAAATTGTTCCTTTTCCTCCACAGTAGATAGTTAAGATATATAGATAGATAGCAAGCATGCAACCAAGAGAGTTTTGTGGCCTTGAAATCTGCTTCACCTATAAAAGCTGTAAAATTAAGTATTGTTTATATTGTGAGGACAATTTTACTAGCTTACAGTTACTAGCTAACTTGTTAGACATTAGTCAGAAGTCTTCATATTAATCTATTCCTTTATTTCTTGTTGATACCAGTTGTCTCACCAGTTATTTGTTAATACTTCACTTTTCTAATCCCAGAGTGAAGGAGTCTTCTGTTCAAAAAAAGAGACCAATTTTTTGTCTCTCAGTCTTTTTGCTATGCTGCCATCTTTATAGGGGCACATCAGTGGTAGGACTTAACCTTTTTACACTGAATGACCGATACAGATAATACAGGAATAGGCTATGAGGGACTTAAAAATGAAGACAAGAGCTTATGTTTATAAAATAAAATGAAGGGGAATTGGTGAAGAGATGACAAAGACAAAGTAAAGGGCTTACGGAAATGATCTCTTCAGCAATGTTTTCTGGAGGAATATTGATTGTGTAAGATTGCATTTGTCAAGGCCAAAAGGAAAGGGTTGCAACTATTGATGTATGATGAAACTTTAGACAAGTACTTTATCTGCAAAGACAAGATGGGAAAGCTGTTTTTCAGACACCCAGTAAAGAACTAGCTGCCAGTCTTTGACAGAATATGAGAATCCAGAGTCAAAAATATCCCCCATGGCTTAATGACAGGCAGGGTGTTGTCCACAGAAAGAAGATAATGGAAGGACTTTGAGGTAGAAGAGGAGTAGCAGTAGAAGAATTTTGTTTTACAAAGGGATTGTGGTCTGAGACTCGAAAGGAAGACCCAAGGCGTAATGCAGAGTAATAATGTGCAGCACCAAATGTTGTTGTATCTGGGTTCTAATTGTTTGGTTTCCAGCTCTGCAACAGGCTTCCTTTGGGCTCTTCAATAAGGCATTCAACCTTTCTGTGTCTTTGTTTCCCCATCTGTCAATGAATGATAAAAATCTAGTTCACAGGTGCGTTGTGTGGCTCAGTTAATTAATATTTTGAGGGGGTTTTGCAGCCATCAGATGGCACAGCTATAGGAATGCTAAAGCTGTTAGATGAAAATCACCACTAAAAGCAAGAAACACAGAAATGGCCCTGCTCTCTGAGGCTGTACATACTTAATGTAAATTATTTTGTGATATATATCAAAGTAGAGTTTAGTAACATAATAACTGTGGTAACCCCTGGTAGTGCAAACATGGCTCTGTGCACCATATGTGATCGTGATTGACTGGCCAGGCGGAGGTTGGACAGGTGCTTGGAGAGGTGAGCCAGCTTTGCATGTGAAACATGGCGTCCAGCCTCTCATCCTGCATTTTGCTGCTCCCATGTCATTCCTGCACACTCAGGGGCCAGTGCCAGGGTGGAGACATAAACTTTTTGTTTGACTTATTGGGAGTCTTTAGTATTGGGTATTAAAAAAAATCATTATCAGCATGATGATGACAACAAATCCTTCAAAAAAATATCTAGAAAAATTATGACATACAGAAGATTGTATTGTTTATTAACAGTGAACAATACTGACAAAAAGCACTCTGAAACCCCAATCCACTTAGAGAGAACCTACTGTCATGTTTCAGCTGAAGGAGACTGCTGACCACAGCAGGAAATAGGCACAACTATTAATACAGAAAGTAAAATAAAAGTTCATAGTGTGCAAAAATATATAGATAGGACTTTATAGCTGAATTCCTAGAGAAATAAAGAATAAGAAAAAAAAAAGATATGCAGATGTCACATGAGTCCTACTCACATTCTGGATTGATTGATTTATTATAAATTTTAAATATTTTAGATGTTGATAGAATATCCATCCCCATCAATCTTTTTAAGGATTTACTTGGAAGTACACAGATACATAGAAATGTATTTTAACCTTGAGTTGCTACGACTTCTATGCATACTTTTCTTTCTTACCAGCTTTGATCTGATATATTTCCTCTAGCATCTTTTCTCCCAATTCTAAATCCTTATTTCTGGTAATTTATAGTGCAATATAATTATGAAAAGAATGTTTAAGATTGATGTGGTTCATTAGTGGTTGTGGCTGTTTAACAAACCAGCGTGTTCTATTTGGATTTACTGTTGTGCACACAGTTATGTAAGGAAAAAATTTTGTGGTTTTTGTCAGCTGCTAGTAACCTGTATTTTGTGTATGGTCCTGTATGACTTAGTCCAGCATTAGATGATAAAAAAACAAAACAAGCTTTTGTTAACTCATTACTGAAGTAATTAGTATTTCACTCCTTTGCCAACAAAATATTTCGAAGAAGTAGAAGTGGAGCAGGATAAAACTAGTGCTTTTGATACAAGAGCAAGAGTAGAAGAGAACAGAACCAGGATTTCTTAAGCAGGACAGGGAACTCGAGCAGGGAAGGTGGAGCAGAGTAAGGCTGCAGCAAGGCTGCTCATCCACAGCCCATGGCAAGGTTTTGCACATATGCATGATTGCTATTCGCCAGCTTCATTTAGAACCAAAGGGAGCTGAGCAGGGAGGGTTGCCTGGGAAGACAAACTCTCCAGCAGCAGCCTGAGGAATGACTTCCATATAGGGAGTGAGTTACAAGCCTGTAATTTGACAGATTGATATGGCAGCCATTCATTAAACACTTTCTTTAACTGGAAAGCAGATTCCTTTCTTTCTATTGTCATCCATACAATCTAAGCCTTCACTGAATTCAAGTATAGCTGATGAAAGTTGGTTTTCGATTGGATTATTTTTCGCCCCTCTTGTTTATTCTGCCTGACATTTAATGTTTTCTCTGACTTTTCTTTATAGGCCCTGGCAGTATCCACAAGACTGGGAGTATTTTTCCTGAAAATGAATGTAGGATTATAAAATAATGCTCTTTGTTTAACAGATTTCCAGCAAATTAAACATAGTTTTGTAGTATGGGCGACAAGCTGGAATCACTGTGGTATCAGCTTCCAGCATTTAGACAAGCCACTGGAAATAAAACATGACATATCAGCATGCTGGCACATTGTTTTAGCTGATGAAACAAAAATAAAAGTCACAGTTTCCAGGTACACTATGTCTGCCAAAACTACCTGAAGTTCATAAGAGTAATTAAGTTCTAAACTCAGAAGAATAATTAAAATATGCACATCTATTGATCCTCTGCATCTGGTGACTTTTCAGTAACCACAGACACAAAATCAGCCTGCTTTAACATACTGTTGATTTACAGTCTTCGATTAGATAGATTTTTTTTTTAATGTATCCATAGAACTAAAGGGATCAGCCCTGCCATTCATTATATTCGTTTCCATAAATGACCTCAGCTTTGTAGCCCAGCAGGGAGATTTCCAACAGTGAATGTTCCTGTCAATTGAAAATTGATCTTTTCCATGGGATGTTCCAAAAGATTAAGCTGGTATTTTTAGGCAGGAGACTTGGGTCACCTCCATCCTGTCATTAACATACGTGATTTTATTTTGGGGTGGATTTTTTAGATCTATAGCTTCAACCAAGAGTAGTGTCTTTGAGACTGCTGAATTTTATCTTTTCTATGAACTTTGAAACAAATACGTAACTCTCAAGCCAGAGAAACTCATACATGAAAAAACAGTCTCAGTGGAATGGAGATAGATAACGACTATACTTGGATCAAGTTGAAGAGAAAAATGCCTTTCCCTATAGAGATGTTTCATAGTTTATTGATCTTTGCAAGATTATTTTTTTCTCAGCCTCAAAACCTACCACAAAACAACTGACCTTTTCTTTTTAAGTAAAATATATAATTTCTCTTTTGATGAACTGGAACCATAGGGCCGGGTCATGCCCTGTTAAATTCTATCAAGGGAAGCAGAGTACAACTTGAAATAATGTCAGTCAAAATATCTGTCTGTAAAATTACAGTTTTCAAGTCTGAATAAACTATACAAAAAGAAAAAACAAACAAACAAACAAGCAAAAAAACCCCAGACAAACCACAAAACCCTACAAGGCATCCTGGGGAAAACAAACAAACAAACAAACAACAAAAACCCCTCATGCAATGTGGTTAACTGGAAATTGACTTAGTTGCAGATTGCATTGCAATTTGAACTTGGATACAAATTCATGGAAAGTTAGTTCAAGCTCATAAGACCTCAGCACAATTTTAGTTCAATTTAAGATGTTTTGCTCATGAAACACTGCAATGCTTGAAAATGTCTGGCTTTAGTGAGACATCCAGAGGAGATCTCTCTTTTCGGTTGAGTTGCCTTTTGAGTGTAGTACATTCACTGTGCACAAATTAGAATTCTGGGTCCTGAGAATGGTTGCATTAAGCCCTGCAGAGTAAAACCGCTGAATATTACAAACTCAAAAGTCAGGCTCTGTATCAGAAGGGTCCTGAGTGCAGTCCCTGTCCAGGTACATGAAGGAGGCACCTTTAGTGATCATATTTGCAATCATTTTTGCAAATGTCTATGCAAACTTGACTACTGCATCCCCCTCTGTGTAATATGTATGTAATCTATTATTTAATACTTTAAACTCTGGCAATGATTGTGCCATAGTACCTGTTTTTTACCTTTGAGATATGTAGTTTGAAACATAGGATTTAGTCCTGAAACTGCTGTATGGCAGAAGTTAAAACAGTAATGGGACCACTGCTTCACTCTTCTCTGGACTCTGTTTCATTCTTTTAGTTTACTACCGATATGTATTAGATTATTTGTACATTAGATCAGGTGAAATCATAGAATTTGTTTCCTGTTATGGAGGAACTTATTTTCTTAAGTAATTCGATTTCCAAATGGTATACTCCCTGACCATTTTTAATTGAAAGCAGCTGTATTAATTCTTTCTATGGCAGTTCTCTGTGCTACAGTTACAGCATTAGCATTGAGCTTTTCAGACATGATAACAGATTATAATTTTATCCCATCTAGTTTATTGTGAAGATTTTTTTTTCATGCCTGGAGGTGTCTTTTTCTTAATCATTTCTTTTCTACAAGATTGCTAGTAGGAGCTTAAAAGCCTTTCTTCACTGCTAAGACCAACTGCTGGTTTCTTCTCCACCAGGACAATGTACCAGCAGTTCTCCTGATAAATTGTCTAGAAGGCAATTATTTGGAAGCTCTTTCCAAACTAGAGAGGTTACTAGCGTTTGATCACTTTTCTTAAATACTATCACTGCAAAGTCACCCTAGCATACTGGCATTAGATCTCTATATGTTGTCTCTCTGAACTGAAAGGTTACAGAAAGCTCCTTTCTTCACTACCGAAATGAAATCAACAAAATTTGTTAAAAATTAAAATCTCAGATATTTATATGAACATCCCTCTGCAGCCACTAGGGTGTGTGTGTGCATATGAAGGAATACATGGGTCAAGCTGCTAAGTGGAAATGGAAAGGAAAGGAAGGCATAGTTGGAAAAAAAAATAATAAAAAAATGACAATTTCTCTCCTTTAGTAATTACTTTTTTTTTAAAATGCTTTTGAGACTTGCATTTTACCTGCACACTTGCGCTGACAGTTGCATGGCTGGCAGTCAGTACAGTGTCCCATCATTGGTACTGTTCAAGGCCAGGTTGGATAGGGCTTTAAGCAACCTGATTCAGTGGGAGGTGTGCCTGCTCATGGCAGCAGGGTTGGAACTAGATGATCCTTAACATCCTTTTCAACTTAAACCAGTTTATGATTCTAAGATGAAGTGGTATAGCTCAAATTTAGGCTCCTGACGTCCCTAGACAGTCACCCAAATGGTACTAAAGGATGGGCATTTCATGAAAGTAACTATTTATTTGAAATATAACTCCTTCTAAATGCTTTTATCTCACTCTCTAAATGTATAGTTTCTGGGGAATTGCTATACCAGTCTTCAGCTATCATTGTGAATTTGCAAGGTCTATGAACTTTGTACGGTGTTAAGCATTCACTACACTAGATTATACCTTGCAAAGGTAAGGAATGAGATCTGGTCTGTAGTGACATATATATCCCTCACCTGCAGATAGACATGATCTTTAAGAATTCTTTTGAAGGATGCATCATCACAAGCTTTGAATGAAACAAGCCCATTTCCTGGCTGAATGTAAAGATTAGAAAGTGGGAATAATTTTTCTTAAAAAATTGACAAATAACTTTATAGCTGGCCATTCAAGGAATACAGTCTTGATCTTTGCCTCACTTTGACCTTAGTTTTGAGAGTTATTATTTAGTTGTGTTGACTTTTAGGCATATTACAACCTAAAATATACATACTTGATATAAGAAGCCATGTTTACTTGTCCATATTTTAAACGCAGGTCTTGTATTTTTATTCCGGTCTTGCCACAAGACGTATTGTAGTATCTATCTATCTGTCTGTCTACCTATTTACCTACTTACCTACCTACCTATCTACTGCTATTTAATCAGTTTGAACATCAGTAGCTGGGCCACTCTAGCAATTAAAGTGGTTGCTAGAGCTTTGTTAGGTTATAAGTATACTTAAGGTTATGATTGCATTTTAATACACATATTTCAGATGCTACTTGCCTCACTGAAAGACAGTCAGTAAAACTAAGAAGATATCCAAAACCTGCCTTCAACGTACTAGGGAGTAAGTCACTGCTTGATCCAGACTTTTTGACTCAGTGAAAGCAAATTGCCATTCATCTAGAAAGTCTCTGATATTTTTGAAGAGACTTCTCCATCTCAGTTAGCTGGTACTGTAAAAATATTTCAGATTATTATTCAACAGTTATATGCTCTTTGGGAGTTTGAAATAAACTACAAAAGTTACTGCACTTTGTTCTTTGTTTTTTTTTCTGAGGATTTTTAAACGCTCTGAATTTCTCCCTGGTTCTCCCTATATGAACTGTAGCTACCAAAACCAATATTGCAACATTCCTTACCTGTTGTTTGAAGTCCCAGCATGACTATAGTAACTCCACTGTCTTCTGCAGTTTCACTGTACGTATCTATTCACTCTGAATATGAAGTTCTTCATTAAAAGATTTGACTGCCCATTTTTTGACAAGGGAGTGCGTCTCATTGCTAATGACAATTCTGTTTTTCTTTATGCATTACTGTGGCTATATTGTTTTTTTAATAGTTTGAACTAGTCAAGAATTATTTTCTGTGAGCTTTATGACAGCTGCCCACTCCTCTTTTTGTCCTCCTCTCCTCCCATATTATTTGGGCTTGATACCTTAAACCTTGTTCCAAAACTAGTGACTCACATTTTTGTTTTTAATTTGGAACTGAGATTCTCAGAAACAAATGTGGGTCAAAATAACCTGAGCAATTTTTTACCACATATGACTGCCAGTATGCCTATTTTATAAGTAGATCATATCTATTCTACCAGCTCTAGTTCATGTGAAGTTATTGTCTCCATGTTATCACCTAGAAAACTTAATTTAAGATTAAAATTAATTTAATTCTTTTATGCATGTTTTCGAAATTCAATTTTAGCTTTCTTTCAGCTGTGTTTATAGTCACACTCTTTTCATGTTTTTCCACTAATGTTGATGTTGCAATGTAATACTTATCTGAACCAAAGATTAAATAACTTAGTGTATCTAATATCAATGCATGAAAGCAATCACCAAAGTCTGTAGCATCCTGAAAATATCTGCTCTCCAGCTTAATCAATAGGTCGCCATTTATTATTACACATTTTAGGACAATTTAGCCAGATTTCTATTAATGTGACAACATTTTTTTCTGAGCTAATTTTGAATATTTTTTTTTCAAATAAATTTTGTGAGGCACCATATCAAATGTTTAGTGAAATCCAGAAGTATTACATTTATTGTCCTCACTTTGTTGTTAATTATTTCACTGTGTCTCTTCATACGCTGTTCCTCTTCCAAGTTTGCAGCTAATACAGTGTATCTTCTGCACAATAGATAATGAGCATGTTCCTTTAATGAAACATTTTAATTTTGAGAACAGGTGGTCAAGCATCTATTCCACTGGCATGAGGAAAAAGCTGTCTCGACTAGAAAATAAGTCTGTTGTATGTAAAATACAATACCTGCCATCTCAAATTGAATGGAAAATGTTCTGAGTATGTCACTTTAACAGAGGCTCTGTACCCAAATTATATCATATGCATAGCTGTTTTGTTTAGGGTTTTTCGTTTATATTGGCAGCTGCTAAATAAAAGCTGCTTCAATTTCCTTTTTTTTTTGCTGATTGAGTGGTTAGCTCTAAGTCCGGTTTCTAAACAGCATCTGGCACTTTTTATGCAGCTATAAAATATTTAAAAATAAGGTGAACCACTTTTGGCAAGCCTGTTACTTGAAACCCAAAGGGAATTCCAGAGTCCATAGCAAGCTTTATTATCTCTCTGCCAATGCAGCACATCTAGCAATATAAGACTGTCTCCTGTGTTAGTATCAAGCAGTCAGAGAGAAACAGATGACCCTTGTCACCTGATACAGCATCCTACCCTGACTTTGGCCTGATGGGTACCAAGGATTTCCTGATTATGCAAAATTCTAAGCAATTACAGCTGAGATGCAGAGGGGCACCTCATTGTGCTGTCATACTTTTCACGGTGTATCAAAGCATGCCAGATTGCATATCAGCTAGAAAATAAACTTCAGAACAATGTTGACCACCCTGAAAGCTGAAATGCATAAGCTCATTCATTTGCTGGCACACTGCTATTCAAAAGGTGGGAATGGGAATTAATTCAATTTTAGTATTCAATTTTAATTATATTAAAAAAGCCCATGCCCTTTCATTGTTCACTGTTGTGAAGACAGCTGAGGCATACACTGGTGGCAGAGGTAACAAGAACTATACATTGGGAAGCAGAGAAATATAAGGCGTTAGGTTCTCGCTGCAGCAGTAGCAGGTGCATAAAGTGACAAGAAACAAGAGAGAAAAGATTCTGCTCTCAGGCAAAAAGTACCTAGGTAGTGTGTCTCTGAAACTCTATGTTCAGCACGAGCAGGGTGTTGCCCACTGAGAAAAGTTCTTAGCTGTAACAACACAGCAAGGAGAAGGTTTGATTTAATAGAATGTTTATATCTGTTTGCAAAGAGTGTAGGCCTGATGCTCAGCTGGAGTAGGCTGGCATGGCTCCATTGAACTAGAGTTGTCAGCTTTAGGGATTTATCGATGCTCTCAATACTTTTGTGCTTTTATAAGACATCTCTGTAGATTTTTCATGCTATTCTAGCTTTTACCTCTGGTCCTTGCAGTTTTGCTTGTCTCAGAACAGGTTGCCATGTCCCTTTTATCTCTGATGGGAAAGTGAAGCTACCCCGCAAAAAGATGGCAATTCCTACGGCTTAAATATAGTTATCTGTCTCCTCTGTGATTCTTTCAGAGTCCCTGAACTGCGATAACTACAGCACTGGCACAGAAAGAAGGCTGCAACAATCCATATATGTCAGTGCTTATGACACTCGCAAGGGGATGACAGGATTTGAGATTCATCAGATACACAGCTGGCCTGAAACTGAAAGGGTTTGAGGACAAATAGCCTGATGTATATCATGTCCTCTGTTGTATCCTCCATGTTATACCTTTGGAAAGTTTTGGGCATAGGTATTTTCCTTGGAAACTGTTATCTACTACTGAGCTACAGACTTTTATCTGCTGGCTGATAGGAACATGGTAAATTAGTTTTTAAGCCTTGCATTTAAAATATAATTTAAAATTCTCAAGATTCAGTCTTAAAGTCAATAGAGAAAAGGGAAAAAATAATTTTAAGTCAGTAAATTGAAGACTTTTCTTTATTTTCCTAATATGCTCTCAGGCACGCTATAAAGGCATTGAAAGTGCTGGTCAGGGGTTTAAGATATGCATTCATTTATCTCCTGTGTGTTTTTTAATGTACCCCTTTACAGGAAAAAAACTCACCAGTGAAGTCATTATGCCACTTCACTCCAGACAAGGCAAGTGATTCTGAGGTTTATTAACCCCTTGAGTAACTCAATGGCATATAGCATGTCCTGTAAAAATGGACATTTCCAAAAAGAAAAAGTTGTGGCTTTCCCATGAGAAACACTGTTTCACTATCATGCTGGCATGGAAAGATTCAAGATCATGGTAAGTGTAAAAAAATGTGTCCTCATGGGAATAGCACTCAGCAGTTTATTTAGCACAACTTTTTATTTATAGCTATACACAGTGGAAAAGCAAATATTCAGCAGCTATGCCATTCCTTTGTGTATGGGTGCACGTGTATTGGAGGGGGAGTGAAAGAGGGAAAAGTACAAGCTGACATCTAGATAACTATCATATCACCTATTGAGGCGAGAAAATATGAGGCAGTGTGAGTAATGAGTACCCAAGTGCATTTTTGTGTGCTATTTATATGAATGCTTTGTGGGTTTTATGTTTAGATTTTGAGGAAAAGAAAGAAAGGAGAGGGGAGAAAAGAAAGAAAAGGCACATAGAAAAGTAGAGTTATGCTGTTATACCTGTAGTTTTAGAAAGGCTTGTGGTGCAGATACACTTGACTTTACATTCTTAAGACCATATCTGAGCAAAGATAAAAAGCCAGTTTTGTAGATTGCCAGCAAAAAAGGAAGAAGAAAAGTGCTGGAATCAAAATCTACCAAAACTAGTAGATCTGCAGGCCTCCCTGGTACCACTCTCCATGCCTTGACCCGTGCTCCTTCATGCCCTCTTCTGCCTGCAGGCAACCCAGATCCTTTGGACCACATTAAAAAATCATCCTTCATGCCTAATAAGCACTTCAAGTCTTTAAATGTCAGGTCTGGTCTTATCCTGGTACAATTTATAGCAGCCTGCCTTCTGCTTGAACTGATCATCTGCTCAGAAACAGGTTTAGAAGTGACTTCCAGTCCAGATTGAAGACGGAAATCCTGCTCCAGTGGCCTTTGAGAAGACTGTTTCCTGTGCTGAAATAACTCTTTAACACAAAATAACATAGGAAAATTAAAAAGCTTTTTCTTCCCTTCACTGGAGACAACATGAAAAGAATATATGGAAAATGTTTAGTTTGCCTGTGTGTCCGCATGTGAAACCTACTTCCAAGTGCTTTGTGAAACACTTCTATTTATAAAACATCTAAATATATGCCTATTATATCATATATATATCTTTCTTATCTTCCTTTTGAGTTATAAATGCTCAAGTTAAAAAACTCATAGCTAACATGATTTTAAAAGCTTCAGAGATTAAATTCTTCATTTGCTTGTGTGTGTTCAGTATAAGAAAAAAAAAAGTGCTGTCTGGGAAGACAGAATGTGACTGTCATACAGTAGTGAAATTGGTCCTTTTTGTAAGCTGTTTTGGAACGTGGATTACATCTCTTTTACAGGTATTGAATCTTGTCCTGTTCAAAATCCTTGAAAACCTATTCGATTTTTTTTCTTGTTTAACACTATAGGAAGGAATGTACACGTTGTGGGAGTTCTTCAGTTTACTGAAGAAATTTCATGCACTATAGACTTTTGATATTATACTGTTGTACGATTCTCTTGGAGGGCTATCTGATAAAACTGCCTTCAGTAAATATTGTAGTTTGCACATTTTTATGGTAGAAATTAAAACCTGTTTTATATGCTTTCTACAAGTGTTTGAGACAATTCTTTAATTTTTTTCCATGAGTCATCTGGGACATGCACACAGCTTATTCAAGTCTTTGAAATTATTCACAGAAGTAATTTATTACTTCTTTTGCAGATGGATGCAAGAAATCTCCCCCTTTTTTATTTTGATTGCTTTTTTTCCTTTATTATTATTCCCTTGTTGCACAGTTTTTTGAACTGCTATGAAATATAAAGCTATTTTTATCACAACAGAATACACATAATGATATAAAACATATTTCAATTTATTTAGCCTTTTCTGGGATAAATCCAACTACAATCTTTAAAGTATACCCTCGCTGATACTATTCTTCCACAGAACTTTCAAGATACGTTTTATGATAAAGACCCATTTAAATATTGTATCTGGGCTTTTTGCTGATCTAAATGTTCTGTAAAATAAATTCACTGTTGCCAGTCACTGCTGTGCAGTTACCATATACGTTAACACTCAGGCTGTCTTTTCCATTTTTAATCATCTTATCTGTGCATTGACCACTTACATTTTCATGAAAACAAACTCTCTACAAATTATTACATGTATTTGGAGTTTTTGTTTATGCTCTGTGTCTTTTAATTATTTGCAATACTTAGAGTTGCACTTAAGTATTGCACTTAGAGAAATACTTAGCTGGGAAATTAGTTTCCGCAGTTTTTGCTTAGATATTTTGATGGGACAGTTCACTGGAACATTTTACCAGGTTGATGCAAACCGAACACTGTGGAAAACCTGAGGTAAACATAGGTGCCTTTTTATGCTTGTAATACTGAAAAACTGCCCACCTAAAGTTTGCATTGTTTCTTTATTCTAAAACTCTCCAGGTGGCAGAGAGAGGTTAAAAGAGCTTTTGCCACCTCCAGCAGCATCCGTCTCCTGCTCCCCAGCTGCTTGCTCAGCAGGCATCACCTACAGTCTCAGACAGTACTGCAGCTACTCCCCATCTTGAATTTAACTTCAGAAGCTGAGCACTATAGGAAATCTCTTGATTGTCTTATCTAAAACTGGCCAGTGAACCAAGGTGGTGCCATTGGAAGGCAGGGCTCAGCTTCCTGGCTACATACATAAGCATCCACATGAGGGGAAGGTGCTCTTTCTCTGCTTTGGGAAGTGGCAGAAGAGACCTCTGTCCCTCAGTCATAAGGAACCCAAGCTGCCTTTAAAGGCTAGGTAGTAAGGCCCTAGACGTTTTTTATTTCATCTGAATTTCTCAGTACATTTGAAAGTGTGTGTTAGTTGTATGGTTCAGTGTTGGGAAGCAAGCAAGAGAATGAGCCAGATGCTGAATGCAGCAATTGTGTGGCTAAATCATTTCACTTTGAAAATAGTTATGTCTGCTGGTTTTGGTATTTGCATAATAATAGGACACACACTTTCTGTGTCAGTCTTCAAAAATCAGATAATCTCCTCTTGTCAGTCTCTAGGTGTATAGACTTGCCTCAAACACTTTCTGATCAACAGTCTATCTACTTTTCTGCTATTGGTTGTAGTTGCTGTTCCTACACAGGTGGATAGATTTTATTTAACTGGAGAGAGAACTCAGCCTTTTACAGTGTACGGTAATTTCATAGAATCACAGAATGGTTAGAGTTGTAAGGGACCTTAAAGATCATCGAGTTCCAACCCCCCTGCCATAGGCAGGGACACCTCCCACTAGACCAGGCTGCTCAAAGCCCCATCCAGCCTGGCCTTGAACACTTCTCTGGGCAACCTGTTCCAGTTCCTCAGCACCCTCACAGTAAAGAATTTCTTCCTAATATCCAGTATAAATATCCCCTCTTCCAATTTAAAACCATTACCCCTTGTCCTATCACTACACTTCCTGACAAAGAATCCCGCTTTTGTCTGGTGTTTTTTAAATCTTGCCTCAGATATTTCCCAGTCCCTTTTCCTGTCCTTTCATAACTGAAGATACTTGTAGTCAGAACAAATAATAAACTGATAGAAAATCAGCTCAAGAATGTCATGATGGTCACACCAACATTTGGCAGGTGGTAGAGTCAGGTAAGAAAAGTGGGTACAGACTGAGATAAAGATGGGTTCCTATTGTAGCCAAATAAATTTTACCATGAAATTTGTCCTAAGAGAGATAGAGTTAGCATTGTTCAGGCAGTCACCTATGACTCATCTAAACTTTTGAGATTTAGGCTTACCCTAAATACGGAATTTTCAGCAGGTTTGTACTGAATGGGTTTATTAATTTGCCCTTTCCCAATGCTAAATACTTATCTTTTGTTCATAAATTTCTTTTCATGTGTATTTGTGTAAAAAGACCATAGGTGTCCAACTGTCCTTTATGGCTTTTTTTTTTTTCTTTTTTTTCTTTTAACAATCTGGAATGCTTGATTTACAGTATACATTTCCTGCCACACATTAAAAGCTGTTCTGAGCAAGTGCTGTTCACTGTCACTGTAATAAATAAGCCAACCAATATAAAATCAATCAGTCTTCTTAAATAAATTCAATAATATCTTCCTGTTTCATTTTTCATAGGTCTGGTAGGTCAGTTCCTATCCTCTTTTAGATTCATGGCTGTGTACTGAAAAAAAATTGCAAGGTACTTGTTCCCACCTACAGAGACAGAACTGAACTTTTCCCTGAGGTATGGAATGATCCTCAGGAGCTTCTCATTTGTGTGGGTTCTTCCAAATACATTTTTCTCTTCAAGAATTGTGTTTTCTTCCTCCAAAGCATCTGGCACCATCTAATGATGGAGACAGGTTGTCATCCATGCCCTATTTTTTTCTCACTTCCATCACCCTAATTTTCTGCTAAAAATCTGTAATAGGGTAACAACTTCTCCCACTCTTTTTCCTCTTTGCTAGTGTGGAGTTCAAGAGGAGTCACCCTTCCTGGTATGGTTCAGTAAGGCCTGTGGATCTGTCCACACCAGTCTGTCACTATTGTTATTGTGTACATACACATTGTCTATAGTAAAAAGACAAGTGCTGTGTTAAAAGCATTGGAAAGAAAACTTTATTGCAGCGTATGCAGCTTTCCCTCAACTCCTCTGCAGTGAAACTGTGGCTTATGAGCAGTAAACTGAAGGGGCCCGCTCAGTTCAAAGTGGTTTTCAATTATTTCACAATGTGAGTTTATTAAATGATCTATCTATTAGCTTCATATTGCTTTGTATTTTTCTGCCACCCTCATAAAATTCCTTTCTTCCTTGCCTGCCAGATGCATGGCATAGTCTCTGAACCACAGTAAAGATGACTCATAGTAGTTGTGCTGCATTTCTCTCTCCCCTTCTTTCCTGCCTAAATAATAGCAAGTACTTTGAACCAAATTGAAGCTTTCGGGGTTTCTCTTCAAAATTTTCAAGCTATTGTTCTTTATTTACTCTTAGTGAAGTTTCCTCATTTATAGCTTGGGGTTTTTTTGTAAGTGTGAAACTATTTTTCTTAACACTATTAAACCTGCAGAAATTCACATACTTATATAAGAAGACTGGAACCGGAATTTCAGAACAATCCTTAACTAAAAATACAGAACATCTTAATCATATCTCTGGTTGAAATAGAAGAGTTTGGCAATAAAACCATTTTCATTATCCAGAAATAATTCCAGCAGCAGCAACAGTAGTAGCAGCAGTAGTAGTAGTATTGTCTCTGGAATTACAGATGCAAACTGACCTAAACAGAATATGCAGCACCTGGAGTTGTTTTCTTTGTTGTTGTGACTGTGGCTTCAAATTATTTTTGTAGAATTGTTGGTAGTTTGTGGGTGTTTTACTTTTTTTTTTTTTTTTCTTTCCAGAACGTGAAAGCCTTATAGGAAATTCAATGGAATCAATAAGAATACTTTTATTTCTATGAATAAATAGACCTGATTTAATCTTCCAGAAAAAAATATTTCTGAAACGGTAGGAGAAATGGCCAAGGCAAAAAAGAAGAGGGACAGGCTGGTCTATTAATCTTTATTTTGTTGCCTAGCCTGATAGATTGTTTTAGTGTTTCAGTTAGTTAGTTCTGACTAATTATGGAAAAGAAAGTCTATTAGAAACACAAAAAAACCTACAGTGCTTTATTTTGTGGTGGACTATCACCTAGTACTTGTCAACAGCTAAGGTGACAGCTGCCAGTTCATTTTATAGGTCTTTGCTTTACCATTACATACAGCTGGCTGGAAATGTTTTAGCTGTTGTTCCTTTGCTAATAGGTGTAATTTAAAGTTGTTTTTAAGCAGTTCTTACAGAATTACAGGCTGGTTTTACTATTTTTCTGTTAGGAAAAGAGCCTTCTTTTCCCATGTGCTAGGAGTCGCTTTTTCTTCATCTAAAAATGCCTAAAATGTCTCCACCCCTCCTCCTGCTTCTGTAACTATTTTTTTTCTGTAATAATATTGAAAACATGTTTAGTTTATGCTATTTTGGAGTGTTTTGGGGTCCTGTGGCATATGCTCATAAAAGGTGCAACCACTGTTCTTTCTGTGTTGTTTTCTGCTCTGCTTCTTCCCTCCTCCTACTCCAAGAAATGCTTTTAAGCACAGCTGTTAATATGATCCAAAGCTGGATTTCCAAAGTCAAACAGCAAAAAGTTTCTCTGAATTTGTGAGCCTGGATCAATTACGATGCTAAACAGTTTTGTTAATGTTAATATCCAATGAGTTTAGAGTATTCTTTGAATGCTCAGGATTCACTTGGTTAGGAAGCACAAATAATCCCAAGTGACTAGCTGGGATTAGTCACGGCAATTACAAACAGTTCTAGGGATTAGCAAAGGTGAAGTATTTGAAAGCATTCAATCAGTTCCTGTATACATATTGAAGCCCTGCATAAAATTATTCTTAATGACAAACGTATCTATAAAATGGAAATCTGTACGTTCATAGTTTCCCAGAAAGCAACAAGAGGATCACAAAAATAATTATGCAAATAAATAGTTTAACCACAATTGAAAATGTGAAAGTGAAAACAGAGGACTAGAATCAGAATCTGGCTAAGATTAAATATTATTTCTGGTTCTGAATGTCTTTTTGGGTGAGTTTTGGTTATTTGGTTCTATAAATCACAGTGTTTAGTAATTCATATACAGTTTTACGTACACCTCCAGTACAAAACAGGCTCGTTTGCTGTCTGCGGTATTTAACATTTCCTTGAAATGTGAATGGTGATATTTATGAAAAATCACAGAAATATTCAGATAAACGTAAATACATTTATAGTCTTTCAAACATTAAGTTACGTTCATATTGCAGTGGTGCCAATAACAGCTTTATCACAAGATTTTCTGAATAATTCATAAGCATAACATTCTGATATTTACCTAATATAGCCTAAAAGACTAGGATCTAATAGGAAACTTGATGATATGCAGCACCTGTGTCTAACAGAGTAGACTTGAAAACCCTCCCCAGGGACACAGCTCCTCTCTCGAGTCATTCTCCTATCAGGAGCTACAACTATGCAGGCAGCTGAAAGGTAGTTACCACTGTGTCATAGAAGCAGGTGGTGTTGTTGACCCCAATGAGGTTCTAAAAAGGAACTGGAGGGTCTTCTGGCAGAAATAAAAAAAAAAAAAAGGGTTTTGAGGTAAAGATTGAGTAAAGTTAAAGTAAGAAGATCAAAGTTTGGGGAAGTAACTTAAGGTTTCCATTTAATGATTGTACAAAGTTTTAACTGTGACCTTCAGATAAACATGGTATAAACCTGCTAGTTTGTACCCATGATGGGTGGGGAAGAAAACTTTTCTTCATGTCAATTCCTAACAATCTGGAATACGTGAGTAGTCTGAGGTCTTCTTCCTTCTACTGCTCAGAAACTCCGAGGAAAATGTGAGTGTGAAAATAGTGGAAGTGTATATATTTTGTTTGGTGCATTCACTTCTTTTGACAGAAGATGTAGAGATTTATGGGAGGTAAACAGAGTATCTTTGGTTTTTCTAGTAATTTACAAGCTTGAAATATCCTTAAAGTCTGTCTTTTGAATAAAGCCACACAGTTAATAAATTGAATAACAGTGTCATAAATTATAATAGAATTTTTTTTTTTTTACATTTCCCTACTCTGGAGATGTGCAGGATTTCTTTCCTACTACCTGTCTTTATCACAGTGATCTTTCCTGGCAGGTCACACAGTGTATCCTTGTCTGCATATTTTAAGTGTTGTATGGTTTATTTTCATTTGTGTCTTCCTGTATTGTTAATTAAACTAAAAATAACACCTCAGGTTCACAACAGCTTTGCTGTTTTAATATCCAACTTTTCTTCTGCTCTGTCTCTAATCAGAACAACTGAATGCCCTAAGGGGAAATAAACAATCTCATCCTTTGTAGGACTGATTTTTATTTGGAAATTGTCAGAACACAATATACTGCCTGTGCTGTTATAATCCATGCAGAAGGAGGCAGATCTTGGCTCCAGGGAAGGACGACCTATTTAATAGAAAGATTGGCTAGCCCAAGGAAGCCATTTTTTAAGCAGATTGAGGTCGCTGTGATCTGCAGGGACATGTGTGTTAGAACTAATAAGTTGTAGCTGTACCCATGACGCTTTCCTCCTGATTGTTTTGTTTTAATTTCAGCAAAAGCCATGGAAAGTCCCCCAACAGTGTCTGTTGCTGACCTGCTGGGTTTATGGCCCCAGGTAGCCAAACATTTCAAGCTACTAATTTTGAAATATATCACTGACAGCTTGGATGCGAGGAAAAAAAAGTTGTGAAGCTTGAGAGATGAAAGGAAAGTGGCAAAGATGAAACACTAGTTAGAATTATTATTTATTTTTCTCAGAGTAATTGAGTAATTGCAATTTAGCCAAATCTATGCAATGAAAATGATTTGTCTCTACAGCAGACAGCTGCTGTCTTCATGCTTCTGTGGTGGTACCATTTGTGTTACACATGTCCACTCAGGGCATTCCTGGGCTCCACTGAATTTACCTTGAATACCCCTGAATATGCAGTTCCTCCATGCAACCTGATCAACCCTGTATTTTATTTCCTGCTTTTTAAAATTGGTAGGAACTTTAAGGACTCTAAGCTAAAAAAAGAATGTGGCCACCTGGTAGTGAAACTAACAATGGCTAATAGAACACATCCTATCAGGCAGCCCCTTGATAGTCTATGCATTATTTCTGCTTCCTAGTTGAGAGATACAGCATTGCCATGATAAGTTCTAAATTATTTAATTAAGTTTTTTTCACTCTCTGTTCAATCTTTAAAAAAATAAATTAAGTACCAGTTCCTCATTCTGTCAATTAGTGAAAACCTACATAAATTATATGAAAGAGCTACTCAAGTCATGACTATTTTTTAAAAAAAGTTCTATTAGTTTATGAAGCTACTCTAAAAAAAAAAAAAGTTGGGTTTAAGTCAGTGATATTACTTTTTTACCATTAAGTGTACTAAATAAAATTATTAAAAAGGACTTGTGTTTAAAATCAGAAGAAGACCTGTTCACTTTCTTTACTGGAGTGCCAGGCAATGATGCCAGTTATATGCCAGTATTATATGAACCACAGAAAACATTATTAGAATAGTGTGATGCTGCACTTAAATAAGACTGTCACCTGAAAAGATGATGGGTTTTTTATTTGCTTTCATGTTAAAATTGCGTTCGTATTTGAATAAAGTGCACATGTGAGGGATTGTGCCATTTCTAAGCTAGGAACCTTTAAATATATGTGGCATAATGGAACACTGACTAATAAAATAGGGAACCTGCCTATTTATTTTGGCCTCCCCCAGTGCTTGTCCCAGCTATATGGGTTTGTTTTAGCAAAAAAGGGATGGGATAGCGTCTAGTGTATAATGCTTAACAGCAGATACTGGGGTTTTGAATCAATGTTAGGTCAACCATGTAAATTCATCATGGATTAGATTTTCACCATTATCAATATCATGCTAAATACAGCAGTTAAGAAAAAGCAGTGTTAACTGCAGTCATCAACAATCCATCAAAGAATTTCAGCTTGTCAGTTTTCTTCTGTATTGTAGCCACTTACAGTATCTGTTAACAGATAACATCTGTTTAAAAATTATATCCCTGTGTGGTCAGAGAAAAACGATGTTGCGTATATGGTTCACCTAACAGTCTTCTGATCTGAAGATCATAGGAAAAGGGGCATTAGATGACATATTAATAGAACATAGTATTGATCCTTAGTTTTCTCATCCCCGCAGGATTGTTTTTGTAAAATTCCCAATTTTGATATATGTAATTCAAAGTAAATAAACATAAGACTCCTAGAGACAACTCAGGTAACCTAAGTGTACCTCACTCAGCAGTAGTTCAGTTGAGTGCTATTAGAGAAGCTTTAGGGGTTTTGTTCTTGTTAATTGTTCTCTTAAATAGTACTGAAGCATCACAGTAACCCCACCTCTTACTTATCATAGCTGTTTCAGCTTAGTCTCTGTAACACTTTTTAAGGGGACCAATGTTATTTTAGTTTCTGCTCAATGAAGTCTAAAAGACACCTTGGTCTTTGTAGGCTCTCCGTCATTGCAGTACCGCAATCCAGAATGTCTCTTCAAGTGTACTGAAGTCTTGGGTCTAACTTTACTGTCCATCATCAGATAGCAACTTCATCTTTTACCTGATATGGAAAACCTAAAATATAGAGGGAATTGAGTAGAGTAGATACAGCATTTGGAATACTGTAAGGTACAGTTTTAAGTGTATGCATAATGGTTTGGCAGTTGTATGTGCCATCAGAGTTTACAGATGCCAAGTGTGCAACTGTGCTAAATCGTCAACAATTTATCTTGAATCTGACTATCTATGGTATTTCCATGAAAAAAAATAAAATGTCTATAGTGATAGAAACTTAAGACTGCATGAGATAAAACTAAGAAATAAAGCCCACTATAACCACATGAGCATGTTCTTGCAAATCACAAATTAAAAATTCTCGATCCTTCTGGATCAACCAAACTGCATGAAAGTGTGCAGAAAGGAGATGAATCTTCATACAGCTGGTAAGTCTAGGTATGCTGCTAAACTGTCTTTGTGCCTTCATGGCTTGGGCCAGCATATTTCAGACCATGTGTAAAGCTGGGTGACTACCAATTACAGTCTTATATTGTGAGTACAAGTTTGGAAGTTTCAAATCGGGTGCCAGTGAAAATATTGCTATGAAATTGTGTGTTTCTCGTATTCAGTAGACGCCGTGTGAGATGTAACATGCACAGCTAATTTTACTCTCCTGTTAGCTTAGGACTGCCTGGATATATGAATCATTGTCTTTAGAAGACCTAGTCAGGTTATAAGGTAATGGTCTTGCTGCAAGAAAGGAGAGAAACAATAATAAAGTTCCTTTCTTGGAGAACTTGAACTTCTGCTGCTGTGGGTTGGATGTCTTACTGGTTCAAAACATCTGATAGTATGAGGGTTGACTAATACCAGTGAACACCGTGGAACTATATCCAAAGAAAGTGTACAACTTTCTTTCAGTTCTTAGAAGGAAGAGATAAACACTGCATGCTACTACTTCGGTAACTAGCTGCAAACTCCCTAGTACCTGAGGATCCTTCATGTAGTAGGTGGGTATCATTAATGATCCATTGGATTAGCTAAATTCATATCCTAACATGAAAATCTATAGGAGAAGAAAATTAGGAGGCCAATTCAGTTGTTGGGATAGAAATAGCCTGTTAGGGAGGTCTTGTAAGAGGGCTACATGGAAGGTACTTTGGTGACTGATTCCTTCTGTTGTCTGTAGTGTTCTATTAAATAAAGTTCTGTGACTTACCTGTGTCTTGCATGGTATTGTATCTTATTAGCATTTGAAACAAAGGAAGAGATGCTGCCTTCAACTTTATTTTGCAAATAGCAGTGACACAAGATATTGGCAATATTGTACATGTCAGTTTTAATGGCATATAGCACTGCTTGTTTCTCATTCATGTTGAGGGTAGCTCTGGCCCTAATGTGGCCAAAAGAAGACTTACTTTAAAAGACTTATAGCCTAATATATATATGTAGTGTAATAGAATTTCTGTTGAACCGATTGTACTTCTGTTAGCTTAGGTGTAACTTAGTCTAAAATAATTAATTGTAGGGTAGGAAAATGTGATGAGAACTACTGTTAAGGTAGCACGGAAGATCCCTCTCATCTCTTGGTAAGAAAGAAAGGACAACTCATATTTTTGAAAGTGATACAGAAAACCAAAAAGCCAAAACCAAATAGTTATCAAAATCTCACTCTTCTAGAACTTTTGTTTTATTAAAAAAGCTGTAGTAATCTCTTCAATAAATTATACTGTTATAAACCACTCAAAAAGAGAGCACACTGTCATACTAAGTGGTTAATTTTACAGCACAAGCTTTTTTATTTTAAAAAACCCAAACAAAAAACCTCTAACAACTGTATAAAACTTACAACACGTATTATTTCAAATACAGTAATTTAGTGTTTACATACCTGTGAAGTCTTAAGGATTTTACATTTCTAATAAATAAAATATAGGTATATTAAAAGCATCTTAAACAGCTCTCCCCTTATAAATTTAAAATGGTAATTTGTTGTCCTCCTGAGTCTGTTTGTGTTAGGAAAAATAAAAATATTATATATATATATATACATATTTTTATTGCAGCATGTCTCAGGAATAACTTTGCCACATTCATGTATCATGCATTAAGAAAATCCTCTTTCTTATTTCCATACTTCCACACTTATTCCAAATTAGAAAGGAGGGTTTCATTTGTGTCTTAGTAATAACAGACTATTTTATTCAAGGGGTAGAGGATATTAGCCCAGAGTTCTAATTCTGTCTTAATCTGTTACAAGGTAGAATCACAGATGTATCATTTCGTGTCAGGAAAGGCTGTATTTGAACAGTGTTTTGTAGGGAATGATATGGTTGGAAAACACAGCTTTAAATTATGTGCAAGGTATATGCATGTGTTTAGATACCTTTGCTGTTCCTTTTCTATCCCACTTTCAGCATTCAAATCCTTCGTGTAGCTATACCTTTCTGCCATATGTCTCCTTATTTGTAGACCCTGACTTGTATTTCCCAACAGTTATTCTAGGTTCCCACATGGGTAGGGAGAGTGCTCCAGGCTCATGATAACAGAAGCAAGAAGAGGACTGGCTAATAAGCTTGTGATCATGACTAAATTTGCAATACTTGCTAATGCATTGGCTTTAAGTCAGTCTTGGAAAATACATTAACTACTTCTGGTTTTGTGGTCACTGAAAGGATTTTTCTTCCCAGATGGGTGAATTGAGTATGTCACATTGACAATTTTCACAAGCCTATGCAGGTAGCCAGGATGAGAATCAGCCTTTTTTAAGTCAAGATTTAGTTAAGATGTTGCATTGTGACAAAAAAAACCTGTATTTTCTGGAGGGAACTTGATAGACTGTTTCTAAATTACATTGTGGTAATAACCTTTCTGCTGTTGTCTCTAAGTTAGTTTAAAAAAGAGTCAATGTTGTATGTTTCAGTAAAATTCTAGCAAATATAATGTTGTAATATACTTTGCTTAAGGACTAATCAGGGAAAGGAGGCAAAACAAAATAGGAAAATCTCTCTATTGCACTCTAAAATTCTAAATAAAATCAGTGTGAACCAGACGATGTAATTTTTGAAGCAATACATTTAAAATGTGGATGACATTTTCAAAGAGAACATTTTCAAAGTCTAAATGTCTAAATGACAAAAACTATAAACAGCTTACCAGAATAACCCATATAATGTATACAAATTCAGTACCATAACACAACCTCTGCAGCAGCAGCCACATCAAAAATGTGCATTGAATTTCTCACCTCTTGAATGTGGCCATTCTAGTTCTCAAAAGCTTGATGTGAAAAGTGAGTGGTTGTATTACCTAGTCCACTTATTGATCATAAGAAGAAAAAAGAAAAAAAAAGATGAAGTAGCCTACTCTGTTGACAAAAAAGATAAATGAATTGATGAATGCTGGTCAGTAGATTAACAAAAATATGTGAAAAAGTTCTGGTGATACTGTATTGTGTTAGGGTAGTTCTCTTCAGTTTGCTCTTACCTTTTTGTGGCAAGTTTGATGTATAATGAAAGTTTAGTACCTAATGAAAGCAAAGTAATTAAGAATGGGGTTGTATTTTGAGCCCTGTGATACTGGATAACAAGGGTTGGTTCAAAAATTATTTGACTCTTGTTTCAATAATGCTTCTCCTATTTAGCAGCCTCTGCTTCTTATTGTGTTACGTGTGCGAAGGCTGGAAAGTAAAACAGCTCCTCTTGCTTCAGCATTACCTGCTTGTGACACTGTTAGCTTATTCTTTTATGGAGTCTGTTGTGCTGGCAAAGCTGGGAATTCAGATGCTGCCCTTGGTATGAGGGAGGTGATGAAGACGTTTTCTCTTATTACTTCAGGATGCCTGAAGTTTAGCTGATTCTCAATTCCATGTCTTGAGATAAAGTGTTGTAATTTGGAATAAAACTAGTACAAAATGTCAAAACTCCAAGTACAGGTACAAGTAAGGTGTAGGCAAGCTTCCATGTGTGTTCAGCTCTGTTTCTGTGTTCTTTGGCTATACCTGGGAGGTGATCTGTGGAGGTTGTTCAAAGAAAAAACACATTATTGTGCCATTTTCTCCTTCAAAGCAAAACAATTATCCCATCAGCTCACAGATTACTAAGCCGTTCTGTATTTTTGAATAACTGAATAGTTCTCATCTATTAGAAATTCAAACTGGAAAGGCTCAGGTAAGTGAAAGTCTTTAACTGCTTATTGACAACATAAAGATATTTACAGGAAACTTAGTATGGCACTGTAGTTTGATATGAAGTAGTTAGAATCTAATAGTATTTCTTGAACTCAAATTATATTTCCACATAGGGTGTATACCGTAATGTTTGTTTGTTTGTTTGTTTGTTTTCTTTTCCCAAGCAGATTTACATATCCATTTTTGTGGATAATCTTTTCCTTACAAGTATCATTGTGATACCATGTAGACATTTCATTATTCTAACTGAAATTTCAGTTTGCTTTTGTTTCTATCCTGAAAGCTTTCATTCTATAATGTATCCTAAAAAAAGGGGAGATGTGTATATGTATTAGATGTATAACAGAAGTAGAGGCAAGGATAGGGGTATCTTAAAATTGTCGAACTTTACTTCTGAAGGAAGGACCCAACTACAAACTACTTCGTTTTGGTTTGGTTTTTTTTTTTTTTGTTTTTTGTTTGTTTGTTTGTTTGTTTCAAATTGCCAATATAAGCTACCTTTAACAAACACAAGCATATGGAATTTTCATGACTGCAAAAATTTCAGGATTTCTCTCTGGCAGTTTAGCTGTCTCAAAGGTTTTCAGGAACCTATTCGTCATTATACTGGGTGATGACAGCCCAAACCTATTTGTCACTGTGAGTGACAAATAATATCCACCACTAGGGACTTCTTGGTTTTATTTTATTTGTAAATCACAAAAGCAAGAAGGCATATTTTAAATTCCCCACAGAGAGTGAATGAAGAACCTTCTATATATTTTATTTGTATACTGCACTAGAATAACTTCATATAATATGTAAGTATGATTGAAACAAGAAGGGTTTGAGATGCTTTCCTCCACAGCTTGCGGAAGTATGCTCATGAACCTATTGAGGAGAACATGAGATTGAGCTTTCTTGCTCTGAATTGACACACTGTGGGGGAGTGGGCAGAAATCTGCATTTTGCAACTGGTGAAATAAAACTCCCAGAAGATTACTCCTATTACTTACTGGCCTGAAAAACCTGGCTGGGAGAATTACTATTACAGTATCTGTACTGTACAGATACTTGAAGAACAGAAATTTATAGCAGAGTCAATATTAACTCTCAAAGCATTAAGGACTGCTTTGGTTTTACCACTCAGCTGATTTGAATGCTTTATAAAGTTTGAGGCACTATGAGGAATAGAACCTTTTTTCCTCTTGTTCTGTTTGTTTATTTTTTAAATCATCTCACTCTGTGCAAAGCTCTTCGGTCTTGTGTTTAACTTCAATTTGGCTTTGAATGCAGTTTGTTCATGTGATGGGTTTTTTGGAATGAATTTGAAGAGTTGCTATCCTTTACCATTTTCCATTTAACACATCTTGAATACATGAAACTATTATATAATGTGGTTTAGTGGTATTATGACAATGGCACTACATTTACTACAAATGCTCTTGTCCTTCTACAATTACTTGCACATTCATGCTAGGACATCATCTGCCATATGGTTATAAGTGTATGTTGTCGTACTACCCTAAAACAATTGGGCGCGCACGCACACACACACACATATATATACACTTTTATATATATATATACTTTTATATATATATATATATATATCTACTTAAATGTAAAAATTCAGCTTGCAGGTGCTACATCATAGTAACATTGCTATGAGGAAAAGGTTGCAAGGCTACTTAAGCAGTTTGTCTGCATGCTTGGTAAATATTCTTCTCCGAATGAATCTCATTCTGTTACTCCAGTTCTTTAGCTTGTTAACAAAGATTGTCTGTTACTGAGGTATCTGATCAATTTCATGGTGATAATCTCAATTACTTTGTATTATTATAAGACCATCATTTTACCAGTATTGCATCCTTCCCTCTAAAGTATAAGTAACCTTTTTTGTACTGTTTTAGGCAAATTATTAAGACAAAAGAACTAGCTTTCAACTGGAATGCTCTTAACCCCGTTTCAAAAGGCAATCCAGCCTTTAAGTATGTTTCTCATTACTCTTTCAGAGAAAGTGTAATCTCCTTGGTTGGGTTAAAATTGGAAAGATAACAAAACTGTAGGTCTACAGACAGAAAATTTTCTCTTAGCTGTCAATAAATCTTCAAACCTCATACAGCTAAGGACTCCTCTTATTTGCTTGCTGTGTCTTAATTCCTTTGATCCTGAGCTGCATTTACAGTAATTATACAGTTAAACTGACACACCTAACTTTCATAATTTCCCCTAGAATGTGCTGCTACATTGCTACCTAAGAGTGACATAAATTTTTCTCATTCTTACACAACTATGTGTATGTCAGTAGAACTGCCAGTATAGCCACACAGTGATCTCGTTAGACTCCCTGTTTCTGGTTTTAAATACAACTATTCCAAAACATATCAGAGAGGCTTCTTTTGATCACTTTAAATGTATTCCCAGTTTACTTACACTATCCTGAGGAAACAAACTCCTAGCCAAAAATAGTATGTTTGTATAACAGAGTACCTTTGCTGTGAACACATGCTGCGTAGGAGCACTTATCTGCTTTTGGCATTCCACACCCCTTGCAGCTTGGGGCTCACAGCTTTTGGAATTCACAGGTAAGGGGAATATAAGAAGAAGGTTGAGCCTCGGTTATTCCAGCAATGGTGGAACTGGAGCTGTGGGGAGTCAGTACTGAGGTCAATAACTGTTTCTTTAGTGAAAAAAAAGTCTTGTCTGAGCAAGGACTCCACAGTATCTGAGGATGGCATATGATTTTTAGTTAAAGAGTGTTGATTCCGATTTTTAAATAATACTGCAGCAATATGTTGCCCATCCTTTCAAAAATGATCTGATTTTTCTTAATATTCAGAGGAACAGAAGAGCAATGAATGTATTTTGGGGGGATGTTTGGGGACAGGAGAGTTAAACCAAAGTGAGAAACATTGGTACAGTGGACATATTATAAGAGATAGGAATCGATCCTCACAACTTAAGCTTTCTTTTTTTATGTATAAATTGGAACAGAGTGGGGTATTTACTGCCTGAAGTTAGTCTGTAGCCTAACCATCAGTTCTGTTCCTTTTCCACTTCAAGTGCAAACATTAGTGCCTAGAAAATAAAACAAGATTTGTGAAAGAAATCTTTCCATCAAACATGGGGATAAGGGATGAGGTAGAAGAAGCTTGTGGATGTCTAACTGTCCTCCTGACAGAGCCAAAAAATACCTACTCCCTTTCTCAGACACACCTCACACTTAACTGGCAGACAAATGAAAAGGAAATATGTTGAAAGCCAGTATTGTGAAGGATAATCCACAGAATATATGCACTGGAATACCTTAACTTTTTTTCCATCAACATTCATTAGTGTTTATAGCATTATGCTAGCAAAAGAAAAAAAAAAAAAAAGCTTTAATGCTTGCTATTTTTTTGAGATGTACGTGTTGCAGTATATAGAGCTAATGGAAAATCCAACAAGCTAGTAGTAAAGGCAAAGCATATATTCTAGGTCCACATTAAATGAACTGTACATCTGTCTTGAGGTGATGAATTGTTTCATTTCTTTGTGAAATTTCTGAATGATATTTAAATACTTCTATAAACTATGTTCTAAATAGTCTTTCATCAAAAAATTGTAACTTTTCATGTGATACTGATACTGACACTGACAGTATTTTACTATATTGAGCAACCTGTATGAGAAAACAGAAATCTGAAATATAAGGTGTCAATATTTTAGTTCGTTGCCAGTGACAAAGTTACAGTTGCAACTGCAATATATCAGAACATAGATGTTAGTAACTTCATAAGAGTTTCCCCACTGTTCCCAGAATCTAATAGGAACAGGTTGTGAGGAAAAACACTAATTAAAAGAATTGGTGGCTTTTCTCCAACACTGAAATATGAGGTCGTTACCAGTTGTTAAAATACTTATCCCACTCAAATATTCATAATTATCTATTAGATTTCTTTCAGACAGGGAGATTATGATAATACATCTAGCTCTTGTTATTAGATAGTAGTTTTCATCAGTATTCAAGATTAGTCCATTACTCTGAGCCATAGCCACATCAATATAAATCACCAATGCAAAAGCTAAACAAAACTAAGTTCTGTGTGGGAAGGACACTTTATATTGCTTTACTTTCAGGAGTCTTTTTATTTCCACATTACTTGCAGCACTTTGAAACCTGAAAATGCAATTTCTCTTGCTGTTGATTTTTGCCCTTTCCCATTTAGTAAGCACTGGGGTACATGGAGATCTATGCATGTACTTTTTTGTTTCAATATGATGCTTCTGCAGCTTGGAACTCTGGTCTCTCTGTCTGTGCAGCAGTTTATCTGCAAAATGAGAAGTAACATTCATTTACTAAAAGCTCATTCCCTCGTTTTAGTGGAGGTACTAATGAAATTATGCAGTGTCCCACATGGTCTCCAGAATATGGAATGTAATGTGTGCAAGATCATTGTATCCACAGTGAAGTTGCCGTTAGTTGAGACAGCATCTCAAATTAGAGAGGTCAGGAGGTGGACACATTGGCAACAGTTGCTCACTCTAAATAAAAATGGTAGAGCTCATTATGTGTAAATAATAAAAAAAAAAAATCTAGTTGTCTGAACTGTTATTTCAAGGATGCATCCTGGGCTGCATCAAAAGAAGCAGGATGATTCCACCTTTTTAATCTGTTCTGGAGAGACCCCACCTGGAGTACTATGTCCAGCTCTGGAGTCCTCAGAGCAGGAAGGACATGGATGTGTTGGAATGGGTCCAGAGGAGGGCCATGAAGATCATCGGAGGCCTGGTGCACCTCTCCTATGAGGACAGGCTCAGAGAGTTGGCATTTTTCAGACTGCAGAAGAGAAAGTTCTGGGGAGACACTATAGCGGCCTTCTGGTACCTAGAGGGGGCCTACAGGAGACATGGAGAGGGACTTTTTATCAGGGAGTGTAGTGATAGGACAAGGGGTAATGGTTATAAACTGGAAGAGGGGAGATGTAGATGAGATATTAGGAAGAAATTCTTTCCTGTGAGGGTGATGAGACACTGGGACAGGTTGCCCAGAGAAGTTGTGGATGCCCCATCCCTGGAAGTGTTTAAGGCCAGGATAGATGGGGCTTTGAGCAACCTGCTTTAGTGGCAGGTGTCCCTGCCCATGGCAGGAGACTTGGAATTTGATGATCTTTAAGGTACCTTCCAACCCTAACCATTCTACGATTCTGAATATGGAATTACAGGCAAACAAGAATGTTTCATAGAAACAGCTGTTCACCTGATGAAGCTCTTCATTTATTCATGGATTGAAAAAAATTTGGGATACTGGATCTATTTTCCGGGAGCACTTCGTTCACAAGTCAACAAATTTTGTCATGGATGAAGCTCATAAAATCAGTGTACTAAATGGGAAAGACCATGGTCAAATTGAGGAGGAAAGGAAAAGGTGGCAACTCCTAGAACAGTGAGAGAATTCTTAAAATAGTTAAATCTCTTACAGCATTTTTTCCCATGGAAGAATAGGAAGTAAGCAGTTGTTTTAAAGGGAAAGGGGAGTGAAAAGGTGAAAGTGTGGAGATGAAAATAAGGACAATATTTACTAATTTTCTGACACTTAAGACCTGTTGAGGTCAACTGAGCATCAAAGTTGAGGAAATTGACTTTTGACCAAGGTGCTGAAGAAGGCAGAGCTATGCAGCACTGCAGGGACTTAAGACAGCTAAGAGTACATCCTTTACACATCTGTTAGATGTCTAATTTTCATAGCCTAAGTATTTGATCACTTGAAGGAGTTGTAAGGTACACAAGTTTGTAATTTCATATCTTTATCTCTATGTTAACCTGTAACCTTAATATTCTTTCCTTATCAGCAAAATTTAATTCCACGCATTTATAGGTTTGTGTTAATTAAAAAAAAAAAAAAAAAAAATTATCACTCTGAAGAGTTTTGTATTAAATGCTTTGCTCAAGCAGCGAAACTGTAGGAAACATCATTGTGCTTACACTGCTCTGGAGTCTTGGTGGTTATTGTTTCACCTATGTAGACAGCATTGTAGTTAAAGAATTTTTCTAATCTGGGATACTATTACTAACATAGCTGAAATGTTCTCATCTGGTCTAAGTTTTAGTCAAATGAGTGAAAGATTTCTAGATTGAAATTAAAACCAACGAGAATAGAACTGTAAAATAAGTACTTGAATATCTGTGTTCCAAGAACTAGTATACTAACTGTAATACTCTTGTCTTTGTTATCATAGAGAGGTAAAGCGGTTGGCAGTGTTTAGAGTCAACCTTAACTCCCTGTCAGCTTTGTAAGTAATGCCTTTCCCAAAAAGCAGAGAACTTATTTATGCTGTGTGGTATGAAAAGGAAAGAAGCTGATCTGCTAAGAGCAAGGAATTGAAAGAGGTATGATGCTGACAATTTGGTATCAGGTTAATGGTAGTGTAACGTGACATTGCCCTAGGGATTTCCTATGAAGAAACCAACTAATGGTCTACCATATCTGTTACAGTAGTGGCCCCTTAGAAAAATATCATAGGGATAAGAGAAAGAGGTAGTGGTTAAGAGCAAGAGGAGCACAGTGAGTAGGTAATTGGAGATCATGTATTTTCACCAAAAATGGAAGTTCGAGGTGATTACTCCTTGCAGATATATATCCGGAATGGGATACTGCAAAGTGAAAGTGGAGCTATTTAATGAAATTTAGTCGTGCAATATATAACCCACAGTAGAGATATAAACCAGTTTGGAAATGTTCTTTCTGTCTCTGAGTTTTTTATTCTGGTTTATGTGTGTGTGTGTGTGTATTTTTTTGTATGCTTTTTTTTTTCCCTGTCTTGAAGAATATAGTATTGAACTTGCCATACCTACTTCAGTTTCTTCAAGAGCAGCCAGAGAGAAATTCTGCTAGACAGGACAAGTATATACTCTGGTGAAAGTTATCCATCTACAGGGAAGACAAGCTACATGGACATTCCTTGTTTAGTCTCAACATAACAAGAGGAGAAACTGGCTTAAATAGCATCATTTACAGAGACTGAGTAAAATTAATAACTTTTTTTTTCAGGGTTCATTGCAGAGTTTAATAAATAGAAAACAAATTTACAAAAAACACTTTAATACAACAAGAGTTCAAGATGAAATTCTTCTCTCCTTCAGGGGATAAACAGTGACACAACAAAACAAATGCTATATATCCTGCCAGCCCTTATGACATGAGATATCTAGTATCAAAATAAATGTTATTGAGTTACTTCCATTTGATTTGCCATAAATCTACAATCTAAAAACCCCTAGCATCTAAGAAGTAGAGGTTTCTAGTTATAGTATTTGACTATACAGCGAGATGAGGATTCAGATTAGGATACAGGGAAATGGTGGAGAAACAGAATGAAGAAAATTCATTAATGCAGAATGAAATTTCTTATGGATGCTGGCTAGTGTCACCTAGATTAATCCAGTCATTTGTTTCTCTTTAGAAACAATAATGTACTGTCTGAGCCTGCAGTCTGTTAAAACTAAAGGTATTATCTGCAGTGGTTTGCATGGCAAGCCCCAGTGCCTACCAGATAACTGAGATTTTTATGGCAGTGGAAACTGTTGTTCACTGTTAGCAGTTGGTTATAAGACCTCTGTACATGATGGCCCGCTTCAATGTTATTCCATGTACTTAAGTACCTCTTCAGAAAGCAGAGAGGTATAAAATGGAATTGGGAACTGAAGCAGATATTGAGGTATTTTAACCTGTCAAAAGTTAAAACCTCAAGTAATCAAGGTTTACATGCACGTATCTGGATTTCATGAGTACTGTACAACATCTGAAAGTACCCTGCTCACATATACACACACTCTCCTTTTAAAAGACACAGCTGAAGCGTGAAGTTCTTAACAAAGTAATACACCTGGCCCAGCCATTTTAAACTTGCTGTCTAGGGCTGGGAACAAAGTCAACGTCTTCACAATCAATTCCCAATGTCACAAATATTTATTCTGATTAGAAGCAGCTGTTGCGGCATTGACTTCTCTGTAACCGTTCATGCAACGGGAGTTACAAAAGTGTTTGTTGCACTTTCATTTTCTGCAAATAAGACTGTCCTGTTTCCTAAATGAATGCCAGTTAGTGTCATTTCTTATTTTTGGTATACAGTCAATTCAGAATAATTAATGGAAAAGTCTGTGGGGTGATCTAAGACCGTTCAAATCTTTTTCCTTTCTGCCTTAAAGTGACTAGTTTAAGATTGTCACTTGTATGAAATAAGTTATTTAAAGGGCATTTGAACAAATTGTAGGGAAAAAAATACATGAAATGTTTCAGGATCACAGTTTCTGTGACTAACATTATTGTTACTTTTGGTTTATAAAGCTGAGTTAGAATACTTTAAAAGGCATTAAAGATGCTGATTATTTCTCCGCAGTATTGTTGAAGCATTGTTCTTTGACTTTTAAGAGATTACTGTTAACTTTAGGATTTTTTTGTTGTTTTTTAAAGCATGTGACATAAGAGCAAGAAAAATACTAATTAGAAAACTGACCTTATGTAAGTGAGTATTTTTAAATGTCAAACCAAGTGAATAGTTTTTGAAGTTTAGAAGTTTGAAATAGTTTTTGAGGTCTCTAAAAGTAGATACATGGGGAAACCAAGTATAAATAGGACATCAGCAAAAACATTAAATTGAATTTGTAATTTTTTTGTGTTTACTGAGAGCTTTTAAATAGCAGCTTCTAATCATTGACAGATAGTGCTGTGCAGTGTTTCTAATAAAATACATAAAAGCGTGTGGGTTTGCTTTTCTTTGCATGAAGTTTATTCTACATGCAGATACAAAGTTAATATAGTCAGAAAAGCATTGACATTAAGATAACACATTTTTGCTACCATGAATTGTTAGCTGCTGTATAATCATGTGTCCTGTTTCCATAACTCATCTACCAATATAAATAGCTAAAAATAGTATTGCTCCGTTCATGTAACTTAGTGATTGTGCAGGACAGAAACTGACCTGCAATTGTACTTGCAGTCAAAGACAGAGCTAGGTGGATATTCTTGTGATTCAGATTCAACTATGTGTAGATCTTGCTGTTCAACATCCCTATAATTATTGCTTATCACAAAAACTTTCAACAGACATGAAGTAATAACTTACTTAAAATGAGACATGAAGTTGTGAGAACTTATATTAAAATGTAGGTATTTTCTGATTTCTGATCAGCAAAAATCGTAATTCAGGGGTTTTTTTCAGTTTAAGAAGTGTGGGGTCAGGCAGGAAGAGATAACAAGACTAAGATTGACTAAATAATAATAATGTGCTGGAGGAGAGTGAGAGATAACTACTAAAAATATTCAGAGAATTTGCCTGTGTGGTTGGAAGGTGTGTGGGGTGTGATTTCTGTTGGATGGTGTTTCTTGTTATGAAAACAATTATGAAAGACATCAGACAGACTGTTTGGTTCTACAATGAGTATATATGTCTCTGTTTTCTGTGACAATTCTCCTCTGTTGCTGTGGATATTTTCTGGATGGTTTATCTCCTAAAATCGACAAGTTTGTATAAGAAGGATTAGTTTTGTGGGTTTGTTTTTTTGTTTTTTTTGTTTTTTTTTTTTTCTTTTTCTAAATAATGTTCTTTCAAGATGCAACACCATCAGAAAACTTCTAACTAAATCTGTTAATTAACTTTGTATTATGCTTTCAGATCTGAAAGCTACCACAATGACTTTTGCTGGGATTGTACAATTTTCATTCAGTTCCAGTGGTTTTAGAGCCATCATGCTTTTGGGTGTATTAACAGTATTTTTGCTGCGCTTTTTTTTTTTCTTTTTTTTTTTTTTTTTCCCCTCATTAAATCTAAGAACCATATCTGATCAAACACAGACTAAGCAAGTTTAAGTAGGCAAGAATGGGAATGAACTAAAACTAAAACACATTCTGTAGCTCTAAGTAAAATGGTATAATTCGCTACTCTGAAACAAAACCCCTGAGAGGAAATGTCTGATGTACAAAACAGTCTAGTCTGGTACCTCATGTGTTTTAAGAAGACTGTTTCAATGCAATAGCTGGCAACAAGGTCAGATTTACTGGTAGGCTAGAACTGGCAGTATGCTTCCATTTTATAGTTTGTTTGATGTGTTTGTATCAGAGAAGTACACAGCCTGTTGCTCCTTTAAGGTTTGGACTTCATCCTTCCTTGGGCAGTAGTAAACTGATTGTGAGCTAGTATACTCTCATTAACTTTCATAGCATTGTATTTCCCTCAGATGAGCTAAAGGTCCAACCTTACAGCATCTAGAATGTGTGTGTTATATGCACGGTAATTAAGGGTTTGTGACCTGATCATGTATAAGCTTGGGATCTCAAGCTTTTTTTAATGTGTGGTAAGCTGCAATAACTCTAATTGCCATCACAAAGAAATGTATCAAATATCTACTTGTGCAGCCACACAGTTTGGAATTTTTTAGCTGCTGCTCTGATCCCAATTTAGTGGTCTCATCTCACTGAAAGTATAATTGCCACAATTGAATAATTATTTTGATAGGTTATTCCATTTTCTGCCCCCTGTTTATCTTCTATTCTTAAGTGTCTCGTTTTCCTCTTTCAACGTTGCCATCTCAATCTGAGCTCCTTCTAACTCGCTCTCTTTTTCCAGTCTTTGTTTAATGGCACAATCCTGCTCAATAACATCTGTACGTCTTCTGCAATTCTGTCAAATTGGCTGGTTTGAAGAGGCTTAAGTACTTCAGTTTTCTCTCTGAGATCCTGCTGTTGCATTATTTTGACACAGGGGTTCTTTGTCTTCCACCCTTTTTCTTCAGATTGTTCCTATACAATAAGATCCTTTTATTTATTTATTTATTTATTTTTAAATCAATTACCCATTGAAAAAGTTAGTTAGCTTTCTTCAAAAATCTTCTATGCACTGAATATCTCCAGTGTTTACTAGGGTGTGTAAATGAAATAATGCACTTCTAACTTTGCAATCATGGGTATTTTTGCCTTGGGTATTTAGAAGGCAAAATCATATCTTTGTATTGGATATTTTGTCTGTCATAATCAACTTGAAAGCGCTTCTGTCCCTTTATTATGCATATCACGTTTTAATACATAGACATTTGTAAGAGGTAATGGAAATAGTTTAAAAGTTTGGAAAAAATATCTGATTTTTATTTCATGAGATGCATTATTTGTACTGCTATAGTATCTATTATGACCCCTTATGCGTTCTCTGATAGCTTATGCATGGACGCATGCTTGTTTGTTCTCATACATGCAAAAAAACCCCACTCATAATGGCAAGGGAAATGAGATATGATACACAGATTATTCCCAAAGACTTAAATTATAATAATAAAGATAAACAGTAATGAAAACTTATTTATGTTTTCTGCCTTGTTTGCTGCTTCTTACTTATTCTTCTCCCCGTTATCTTATAGCAATATTACTGACCTCTGGCTCTTTTTTTTTTTTTTTTCATAGCTATTACTGATTTTTTTAAAGTGTCTAGTGGCATCCAAGTCTTTTTTCTTTTCTGATGGAATTTTTATGGCCATGGTACATTAAAAGTTGCTGACTGTTTAACAGATACTTTCATTCCACTAAAAACCTGTGTATAATAGAACTGCTTAGTGCTTTGCATGACTCGTCATGAAATATTTAAATATAAAGAAATGTATTGGGTTTACATGGCAAGGTTTTGGTAGTGTGGGGGTTACAGGAGTAGCTTCTGTGAGAAGATGCTAGGAGCTTGCCCCATGTCAGATGGAGCCAATACTAGCCAGCTCCAAGATGGACCCACTGCTGGTTGAGGCTGAGCGTGTCAGTGACAGTGGTAGTGTTTCTGTGATAACATTTAAGAAGGGAAGAAAGTTGCTGCTTGACAGCAACTAGAGGAGAGCAGTGAGAGCAAAAACTCTTCAGCCAGGAAAGTCAGTGAAGAAGGAGGGAGAGGAGGTGCTTCAGACACCAGAGCAGAGATTCCCCTGTAGCCTGTAATGAAGTACATGGTGAGGCAGACTGTCCTCCTGCAGTCCGTGGAGGTTAACAGTGGAGCAGATATCCACCTGAAGCCCATGGAGGACCCTGTGCAAAGCAGGTGGATATGCCTGAAGGAGGTTGTGACCCTGTGGAGAGCCTGTGCTGGAGCAGGCTCCTGGCAGGACCTGGCACCCCGTGGAGACAGAGTATCCCATGCTGGAGCAGAACTTGTGACCCTGTGGGGGGACCCACACTGGAGCAGTCTGTTCCTGAAGGACTGCACCCTGTGAAAGCGACACGTACTGGAGCAATTTGTGAAGAGCTCCAGTCTCAGGGAAGAACTCACATTAGGGAAGTTTGTGAAGAACTGTCTTGTGGGAGGCACCCCATTGTGGAGCAGGGGGAAGAGTGTGACGAGTCCTTCCCCTGAGGAGGAAGGAGTGGCAAAGACAGTATGTGATGAACTGACTCCAATCAAAGCATTAAATGGGTAGTTTAGGAGAATCTAATCCAAATTGAATGCATTTAACAGGATTATTATTATAATTCCAACATTTTTATTACTATACTAAAAGCATGGGTTCCTGAGAGGCAGGTCCTGCTTGACAAACTTGATCTTGTTCTATGACAAAGGTGACCTGCTTGGAGAATGAGGGAAAGCCTGTGGATGTTGTTTACCTGGACTTTAGTAAGGTCTTTGATACAGTCTCCCACTGTATCCTTTTGGAGAAACTGGCTGCCCATGGCTTGGACCAGAACACGCTCCGCTGGGTTAAAAACTTGATGGCTGATGGTTGGACTAGATGATCTCAAAAGTCCCTTCCAGCCTAGACAATTCTATGATTCTATGAAAAAGACCCATTGAGAAATGATATCTTGTATCTGTTACAGGTTTTCGATTTCATTCCAGCATTCCAGCATTATGGTTTGCAAAATTTTAAGTGTGGTGAGTCTTCTGGCTGTTAAAGCCTTGTCCATTCTACAAGTCCAAAACTTAACCAGCCACAATCTTCTAAAGTGTATTTGAGTCAAAAGCGTTTCTCACAGATGCTAGTGTACCTCAATTTCTATTGATTCACTCTTTAACTAATGTCTGATAGCATAACCTACAGTCCCTATTTATTGCCATTACCCAAGCCATCCAGTCTCTTTATGATACTAAGCCACAAGTGTGACTGATAGCATGGATTCTTAGAGAAAATGCACTGAAGCTGAACTTGCTATTCACATCTGTGGACTACTGACATTTTAAATCTTGGCTGTAGCCAGAAACAATTTTCTTTCTTTTAATTCCATTAATAATAATGAAAAAAATTATAATATTTCTAGCCTTTTCTGAAATTTCTCTTTAGAGCTTCATATTAAAAATAGGTATTTTCTTCAAAAAAAATATTTTCCTAATCCAAGTTCTAAGCCAAAATATACTGTTAGTGTAGGACCAAAATATGAGTCTTGAATCCATGTCATTCAGAAAGCCACCCTTTATCCTGACTTTAAAATGAACAAAAAGTTATGAGATTCATACGAAGAGATTCCTGAGCTAATTATAAGTACAACCCATTGGTGTAGAATATCACAACAGAGAGGTGGCAAAATAACTATGGCTGTGCCAGAATGGGTTCTCTGTAGGGCCTGTTTGATGATTGTAATTTGAGGATCTGTGATGCACTTTGCTATATGTTCAGAATGCCCGAAGTTCTGCAACTGAAGTTTTATTTTACCATGCTAGTTCCACAATTTGGAAATCTCTTCCCTTCCACCTTCCTTACTGTTGCTAATAGGGAGTGGCAACTGTCACAAGACCCAGTTGCTGCAATAAAAGTATTGTCAATAAAAGTATTTTCTTGATGGCATTGATAGCCAGAATGAAACATTTCTATGCCATCTTTATGAGCACTGTAAAGGTTGGGCTTTTTCTGATGAACTGGGTAAGTTCATTTGAACTGTTAGTTCTGTTAATTGGTTCCACTTTTATTTTTTTATTGTGACTTTACAACTCAAGAATAAATTTTCACATTTATTGGACAGCTTTTAACTAGCTCTTATTAAAGGATGCCAGGCAAGAGGATTCATTATGGCTGCACTAAATCAGCATGACATCATTCCAGAAACGTGTATCTGACATGGTATCATAAAGACAAAGATAAATGTAACAGCCTAGTGACAAGTAAGTGCAATTCATGAAAACACTGACTGTTATAGAACAACTTAAAATAAATCTGCCCATCCCACAGCCAAGATGCATTGCTGCCTTTCCCTGAAGAACATGGAAAATTGTTTTATTGTCCTGCAGTTTATTTTTCTGATGTAGTGAATGTTGGTGTGCAAAGGAGATCATAAAATCATAGAATAGCTTGGGTTGGAAGGGACCTTTAAAGGTCATCTAGTCTAACCCCCAAGATGCTTCTCTCAAAAGATTATACTTGTCTTCGCTGTTTTCCTTGTGATTAAGAAGTGAAAGAAATTCCAGCAATGTAGTCATTAGGGCTTTCTGTATCCAACAATGAAAAATTGGGAAAAGTTGAAGGTAAAATTCTGGTTCTCTGAGATATAGTGGAAGGAATATAATGCTTTGGAGACAGTCAATGTACCATCTGCAAAATAAATATGTCCAATTAAATGTTTGCACTTTTTCAGTTTGAGTTCATTTTAAATGAGTCTTCAGATGCAACTCTATCACAGTGAAGTAATATATCAAACCACAATATAGCAAGCCTAACTTTGAGATCATCTTGAGAAGAAAATGTGGTGAAAGCCCCCCCCTTGACTGTTTTTGCCAATATCGTTTATTGGTATCTATGTATTTGGAAAGAAAAACAACCAGGAAACAGAAGGCCAAAGAGAACAAACTTATATGCTGAGAGATGATGTGTGAGAAGCTCCCAAGAATCCATCAGTTCTGGAGACTAATGGATCCACAAGAACTGACAAATTCAGGACACAAAGTCAGCTGAAAATGTGCAAGGCCACTGACACATATTAGCATTAATGACAGGCTGCATAATTCAGACCACATCCAAGAAGGCAGTAGCTGCTATACACAGGCAAAGTTGACAGGATTATTTACACATCTGCTGAAGAAAGAAAACAAAACCCTTGAGAGACTCTCTGACCTAAAAGTCAGTCATACATCCATATGATGTACCACTTCTGAATAAATAGCTGCAATTGACCTCCCAGCTGTTGCTTCAATGGGATAACACAGAGTATGTGTGTATGAGGGACCAAGCAAATGAATGTGATGTGTGAACAGTTATCTACTATTAAGAGTAACAGCTTATTTATTAGAGCACCTTTAGTTACCAATAGTGATCTGTGTCTTGACTCAATCCCCTGTGAGAGAAAAGGGTATTTACTACACAGGAATACAATGGGTTATTTTTTTTATACCTATTTGTTTTTAAAAATGACCTTTTCCTAGAGATGCATAAAATTAGAATCTTTGTGAGGACAGCCTGCGGAATCAAGTTTAAACTGGTTTTGGAAGTTCAGGCTGAAGTACATCATCTGTCCACCAGGTAAGGGATCAATGTGTGGAAATGTTTGTAAGGTAGTTCTGAACAACCAAAGAAAATCTATTATGAAGGAGAAGCTTTATATAATGAAGTTAAAGACAGAATTTAAGTTTAGACTGGCTTGAAATAAAAGCAAAAAGGATGGAAGAAAGGCTATAATTTTTGGAAGAACATAATGTGATGCTTAGACAGGATGTGAAATTCACTGAGGAACATGTTGTGACTATAATTAGAGATAGTGTTTCAGTCACTTTAAAAATGAGTCATTAGAGAATGCATTAAAAAGTAAAATTCTACATCTGTTGGGTCTCCCATTTGGGACAGAAATATAAGACCTAAAAGGGAGATGCAGATTTTTTCCTCTAAGTACCTCTGAGGTTAAATTCCATAACTGAAGCACAAATAAAGCTTTGGAGTTGGAAACAAATGGAAACAAAACAAAAGTATAGATGGCTTGCAATTCTTTCCATATATACCTCTAGAACCTATACAAGAGAACTAACACTCTTGTTCTACAAAGAGTTTAAATTGATCACTTAGGCATTTTACAAGACATTTCTTTCATCTTGCATCCCTGCTTCCAATTGTAGGGAGGGGAAAATAGTTCCACTGCATTTTTTGTAATGCACATAAAATAAGAACGGTTGAGTGACTTGGTCTCAGTTCTTCTATGTTCATCTTCAATATAAAATGAACTAGATGGAGAACAGCTTTTACTATTCATTTTTCAGCTGTAATAAACAATTTTCAATTACATTTTTCTAATCATGCTAGGACTATGGGTGAGAAGCACAGATGTCAATTTCTGATTGCATTGGCTTTTGCAAAGAGTTGAATTTTCTGGGGGAGGAGAAGTTTGTAGGAAGGAGGTCAATGCATGTAGCTGGCACTACATTTTTCTCAGGCTGTCTGCATGAGAGAATGTTCTACAATATTGCCTAGTAATTTTAATCAAGCAGCAAGTTAAAAGAAAATGAGCTATGCAATACTAAAGAGAATTCTGGTATTTGGTCCTACAGTTTCCTCTCTTTTCAGTGTCTAATATACATTATTCTGTAGATATCTTTCTCATTTCAGCTGATCCTAATCTATTTTGAAATGTGGGTGTTTCTTTTGCTTTTCTCTGCATTTGTGCCACCTTTTACTAACCTTGTACTTAATTGTAATAAATTAAGAAGACTTTACATCAGTGGTTTATTTGGACAAAAAACAAACAAACAAACAAAAAAACACCAAACCCCAAACCCAACATATCTAAACCAAACCAACAAAAAACCAGCAATAAATCTGGCAGATTTGGGGTCTCAATACTGCGTGAACAACGTCATTGCTAACTGCTGGGGAACTCCAGGATGTAACACTTCATTGAACCTAGTTATGATGATTAGAAAAGTACACTTCGTACTTAGATCTATTTGCGTAACTTAAAAAAAAATCTTGTTGAGTGTAAGTTGTAAACATCAACAAATTTAGAACAAGTTATTGTACCACACAAAGAGTGAGGTAGCCTGAATAGATAAGTTTGCAGCCATTATTTGGTCTTCATCATATTATCTGAAAGTCGTTTCTGATATATTTATTGATGGAATAACGGTGTTTCTGCTAAACAGAAGTTGTCTATGAGATATGAGTTCTACTAGTTGGATTGCCAATTAAGTCTTACCCCTGAGGAAATGCAAAAGAAACATTTTAGAGATTGTGTGATATTAAACTGTTGTACCCTTGTGACACACTGCTATGTGGAAGCTGCTTCTTCTGTTCTGTCTTATGGTGGCTCCCTGGGGTGACCTCAGTTCCTGTGGTGCAATCAAGTATTCCATCAAGTTGAATATTATGGTTTGTTTTCAGTCACCCACTTACAGGTGTTAGTAACTAGTCTGGTCAGTAGTATATGGAAACTTGGGCTATGCAAATATAACTGGACATTTGCTCCTGGCAGCTACCATGCTAATGCAAACGTATTGTTACTGAACAATAAAGTGCCACAGCCCTCTGCACCACAATATGTTGTGTAATATAGATATTCCCTTATTTCTAAAGGTTCGTTAGCAGTATGCAAAACAAAACATCTTCCATTCTTTAACAAGAAATAAAAACACCTTAAAAGAAACCCAGTTCTCATAATAACTGCTGCATTTTGATTTTGCTTTGTTAAATTGAGGTTAGAAGCCAAGTTATTGATAACTTTCACAAAAGTGAAAGGTGTTTCTTTAATCTGTTAAATCCTGTCTCTTTTAAACTACCACAAAGATGATCTTTCAGATAAGGACAACTTGTCCCCTGAGAACCCAATAGAAATTTTTTGTCCGGTTGCAAAGTTTGGGAAACAACAGTACTGTTAACCCCCAATGACATGGATAAAATTTAGATATAATTTAAAATTAAAAGTTATGGTCTCCGCGTATTTACATCAGTCTAAATAAGAGGTATTTTCTAATGCACTCAAATGTAAAAACACAATTGGCTTTTCCTCAAAAACAGAGGGGTTAACACTCATCTGTCAGCAAGTACAGAGGATGCTCAATTGGCTGTCTGCAGCCTGATGTTGACTGTGGCAACTGCAGGTCTGGTGTTCCAGCTGGAGACCTGAAGATAAACATAGAGTGGTGTAATCATATTACAACTAGTTCGATATGCTTCAAACTAAAAGGTTTTCTCAGGGAGATGAATTTTGATGCACGATTTTTGTCAAACTGGTTGAGGACAAATTGTTTGTGCACACTGGAACATGAGCAACCTCGATAATATACCTGATCGTGCTTCTGTGTCAGCGTTCCTCTGCTACTGGTGAATGGGAAGGGAGGCATGTCTCCTGGAAGATTTATATACTTGAAAGCAGAATAGAAGTACCAGAAATGTATAATATGGGGGAGGAGAAGTAAGTGAGTTCAGGTTTTCTATTTCCTTATTTATTTTTTTTTTAAAAGAAACTATTGCTTTTTGACAGGTTACTTTAGTAAGAATACAAATAAAACTGTGTTTTTGTATCTTGCCTTATGGTGTTGGTAGCACTGGGCTTGCAGTTTTTCTTAGATCATGTCTTGTGTTGCGCCATACTACGTAAATAGCTTTCCATTGAAATCTCTGGAGCTGCTAAAAGTATTGGGCTGAATTTTACTCTGAGATGTGCCCTTACAGGCTTTCCCCGTTAACAGATTCCTTCTCCTCTTCTTCATCCTCAATACACACCTCTTTCCTTCGAAGATCCACAAGTAAAAAAAAATCCCTCCTTCTAATCTCCACGTAAAAATCTTTCTTGCCCCACTGAAGGAGTAGTCAAAAGTTAAGTAGGTAGTCTAAGATAACTCAGGAACTCAAAAGTATTTATTTTCATTCAGTTTTTACACTTGTAATGTATTCTTCCAAATTAATTTGGAAATGGGAACTGTGTAAGAATTCTGAAAGATAACTATGGACTAGTTAGTGGTAGAAGTCTCATTCACTTTTTTATCCATTAACTTGATGTCTTTTTTAAGTGTATGATCCTTCTTGGAATGATTAGGGAAAAAATAATTATGAAGCTATTTTAAAACTCTTTCTGCGGTAAGGCAGTTGAATTATGCTTTAAGTGATTTATGGGGAGCTGTTAACAAAAATAATTTTTTCCCCTTTATTTTAGTGCAATGCTTTCCTTTTGAGTAAGGGAGCGAACATTCATTTAAAGTAGTATACTAATGTATACTACTTTATATATATTTTTATACATATATTTATATATATTTTTATATATATATATATTTATATATATATATAATCCTAACTTTCACTGCTATTGATTGAAAGCTGTGCTGACTCTGATAGGAACAGCGAATGAGGTGATATATAGCTGTGGATGGAGTAACGGTGATGGCTGACCCATAGGTACTGAGTATGAAGGACAGATGGTGGGCACCTGAGTGATCATGGTGTCCTTATACAGTAAAAAAATATAAGAGGAAATTTTATTTCCATCTCAGTAGGCATGTGGGTGAATGCAACTTGATGACTAGTATCAGGGTTTTTGGTCTCAAGCAAGTGGCAAAGGAACTCAAAGGTAGAGCAGAACATAAATCTGTAAACTTCCATGACCAATAAAAATCTATGAGGCAAAGGAAACATTTTATGAAAAAACAGCAGGTTGTTTTTGTTGAGGATCATTCCAAGCTCAAAGGGCTCAAATGTTTGCTGCCTCACCTGAGCCTGCTCTGATCAACACTGGTCATCTCCATGCATTCCCTTGGGACTGCTGTCCTCCTTGGGTCTACTGAAGAAAATGGGGAGCAATTCTAAACACTATTTATTTTTATCCTTCCTTATGATCTGTTTGCCCCTGTGCCTTCATATTTTTGCACATCCCCTTTAAAGGGGGAAAATACAATTTATCAAAATTGTTAAAAGTCAGACAGAAATTAAGAAAACTGAGATTTATTGACAGGAGGGAGATGTTACAGCTGAAGCAGTTGAAATAAAGCCATATGTAGGGAAGGTAATATAAGGTAATAAAGCATTGGATGAACGGTAATAAAAAGAGCAGAGATACCAAATTTGAACAATAGAAGCAGAAGTCAAGCAGTCAGCATGTAACGGATAGAAAGAATTAGTTAAATATGTTGGCAAAAAGAAGGATATAAAATTCTGTGAAAAGAAATGGAAGCAAGCCACCGTGCTGAACTAGACTACAAAATGACTGAAACAGGAGACCTTGATGTAGATTTGATGGGAATATCGTGTGGGGCAGAGGCGGGAGAGAAGAGCTAGCTGCAGTGATTTCAGAAAATGGAAATACAGCAGAAAACTGTACTCCCCTAGTGAAATCAGCATTGACAGATAAAGTGTATGTGGTCATCCTTGTAATCTTAATAAGCACCTTGCTGCCATAAGACTAATGCTTTGGTTACCTTTTATTTTGAGAGGAATTGGAGGAAACCTCAAGTGCATAATTGCCAGTGCTCATTCACAATTTCTGGATTCTGTCTCTGTGGTTCCAGTCATTAAAGCTTTCTTCCTGCAGTTTCATCTGTCGTATGAACTGTATGTGCATCCCAGTTTCCTTTGTGATGAGTTCAGTAATAGCCTTTTTTTTTCTGCGGTTTGAGTTTGAGGGTGTGTCTGTTGCTTGGTTAAGGCTTTGGTCTTGGTGACCAGTTGGGAACAGTTTATCAAAAGTAAATACAGTTCTATCGCTTTTCCTACAAGTCGGTATATGTATATACACATGTGTCTACAGATACAATGAAGACCCTTAACAAAATCATATATATTTTTTTTTTTCCCCCTATGTCAAGATGCATTTTAAACACTTCCACAGCAAGGTTTTCAGTTCTGTGGAAGGTACAGCTGTTCAGGTCCTGTATGCATTCTTTTCATGATGTTAACACTGTTTCCTGCCATTCACGGGCTTGTAGCTATCTTTGAAAAGCAAGAAAATGTAGAGTAAATGACAGCTTTTTGATAATCACCAGGAGTCCTAATATTATATATATTATTGAAGACCTAGAAAGACACAGAAACAGGAGGGCAAGCCAAAGACCTATATATCATGGTATGTGTGATAAAGGCACTTTGATATAATACTTTATTTTTAATATAAATTCAGGGTAGGGTCTTAAAGACTACCCTGGAATGTAAGAGCATAGGCTGATCTTTCTGTATTTCTAGCTTTGGACACAAGATCTACCTGATTACCCCACAATCAGGCCTGTTGCTTTCCTGAGACCTTTGAAGTTTTGGGGGAGTATTCATTCCAAACTAAAATTTAAAAATTAAAAATTTTCCAACAGATTTTTACTGCTAAATTCCATGTATTTTAAAAGTCTCACCTTTAATATTTTCTGTTTCTCTGTACAGTTACAAGTATATTTAAGCTTTAGAAATGAGGGGGAGGCAGAGGGGAAGGGAGTGCTTGTTGTTATATATTTACCAAGGAGTGGGGACAACGGATAGATTTTTATATATAAAATAAGATATGCTTAAGTTAGTCAGATCCAACCGTGCTGCAATTACCTTAAGATGAAATCAAGAGTTCAAAGGAAAGACCTGATTTGAATTTTTATCATACTCCTAAACACGATTAATCCTTCTTGGCTCTTTAATATCAGTAATTTACAGTTTTATTTAACACCTGTGCTTAAACAGGACTTCTTTTTGCACCTGAAAATATTTATACAGAAATTACCCAGAGTTTTTCACCTTAAGTTAGTTGTAGGAACACATATGACAGAAGGAGTCTATGTAAACACCTGAATGGAATGTGCACCAGGTCTTTATGTATCCTGATATTGAAATTAAAGGATTTATAATTTTGCTGTAATAAAAAATACAGCCTCTGGGGCGTGTCACAAACAATATGATACGCAATTCGGTCTCTGCTATTGCTTTGTCCTCCAAATTATGTTCTGAAAAAAGCAGTAATCTAGAAAAAAAGTTTTCAAAGCCGAAATAACTAGTGACATTATAACTAAACTGACAGCTGTAGGTTGTTAAATATGGAATGACTGAATTTAAGCTACCTCCTGGAAGAAATACAGAATGAATGGCCAAGACAAGGTGATACTAAAGAAATTTAGTGGACGACAGAGAATGAGCACCATGTGTGGGTGAAATCATCGCTGTAATTATATTTGAGAAAAGCAGTTTAGTTATATTACTTATATTATTTTATAGATACACATGTGGAAATTTACCATATGCTATTTCATTTAAATGAATCACTAATACTTCTAAGCTTCTCTTACCAAAAGTGGGCAATGCTGTAGTGCAAAGAAAAGATTTAGCTGTCATATTTTCAGTCTCCGTGACAAAATGTCCCTTTTTCAGTGTCTGTGACTGATTTGTGCTCCTTCTTCCTTTAATCTTGGTAATTTATATTTTTGGTAAACAAGTCAAGTCCTTCTTGTTATAGATGTCTTTGAGCTCCTTCTAAGTAACTGTTTTACTATATCCTCTTAATGATATTCTGCTATTTAACCTCCACAGGGTCAAAACGTTAGCTGGATAAATAGTATAAGTGAGTATTTTGAGACTGGTCATTTGAATAGGTCTACAGAGTTGCCATTTTGTCTGGATTAAGAAGAAAGCTGCTGATACACTGATTTTTAAACCCTGAATTAAGTCTCCCTAAGGAGACTTAGGTCTCCTTTCTAAGCCAAGCTTGTTACAATAAAAACATTTAATATGATACTTTTTTTTTTTTTTTGTTACAGTTGGGTTTTTTCTGTGTGGGTTGGTTTGGGGGGTTTTTGTTTGTTTGTTTGTGTGTTTTTGGTGTGTTTGTTTTTTGGGGTGGTTTTTTTTTTTTTTCTTTACATTATCAAGCAGAAAATTACTCTTCTAGCTGTTGTAAGTGATTTTTTCTGTTGGCTTAACCAGAAAGTAACAAGAAAAATTTCCTGCTGTTTACATGCTAATTTCAATATGGGAAAATAATTTGTAAACCAAGTGAAATTTTAGTTGGCTAGTGTTACTATAGAACTTGATTATTATTTGGCGTGACTTGCAGCACTAATGACTTACAACATTGAATTTGGTAAGTCAGAATGGTAAAGTCTGTCTTCAATGTTTGCAATACGTCTATTTGTACTCAGTGTCACTTTTCTATTATTTACAGAAATTGGGGCTGGCTGTTTAGTTGTTGAATATCTTCAGAATTCTCAATCTGGTCTTTCATACCTGACATAAAACTAGCACATTCCTACTTCTAACCACAACTACTATAACTGATTTTCTTACTTATTCAATATTTGACAGGTTTAATTTTAAATTACCTACATTCACCCAAATGCAATTGTGCAGGAAGATAGTTTGTCAAATGTGCCACTGTTCAAGCAACACATATATCTTGATGAAAAAAATAGCCAACCCCCTGTACTACTTATTAGACTAATAAGTATGACTCGCAAAAACACTGTAGTTCTCAGCATCTAAGATTTTCTTTAGGCGATGAGATTACCAAAAAAGAGCTCCCACATTGGCAATCTCACCTGGTTTTTTCATATCTATTAATTGGCCTCATTAAAAAACTTGTCGTGCTTCTATATGTAGACCTTCACAGCTGTAACTGTTTTGCTTCTGAATTAGCTTGTTGACTACCAGACCAGACTGAGATTAGTTACCTGTTCTTTTACTGTGCAGATCTCTTGGGCAGTCACACTAAAGAAATGAAAAAAAATTTAAAGAGGCTTGTCAGAGCAAAAATGAGTTAGAAGCAGTGTGCTTTCTTGTTGAAGCAAACATAGTTTACTTTCCATCCAAGTTAAAGTGGCCTGTTTTGCTTTGGGAAAAGCACCAGAAGCTCATCCAATTCTGCTATTTTCTGTTGTAGTATACTTCATGCATTTGTTTTCAGAAGCATCTGTTAAGCATTTTCATGTCTGAAAGTAATATGTCATATTGGCTGCACAAATCACTTTCATTAGACTTATAACAATATTTTTTCTATGGTTATTGCTATATTTTTAGCCTATAACTTCCTTATTCACTGGAAAGAATAATAATGAAAATGGGAACACAGAATATGACTGGCCTTACTATGTCCAGCTGAAGATTAATCTGTTCTGTCTCTCCAGCTCTGCTATTTTCAGCTCACAGAGTACTTCTTGACTTAGATGTTTCTCTGTACTTAGAAATATGGTGGAGATCTAAGGAACTTTTCCAGTATCTTCTTGAATGCATATATATTTACAGGGTTTATGGTATCTGCAATAAGGAGTTATAGAGCCTAAGTGCACTTTGACATGAAGTACCTCCTTTATATATTTTTTCTTGAACGTGCAACTCCTAATTTCAGTAGAGGCTTCCTAGGCCTAGAAAGTCAGAACTTGTATATAAGCCACTTCATACCCTGTTACCGCCTCTGTCTCTGGTGTGTCTGTTTGTACAAATCAGCCATGTGCTTTTAAAAAAAATCACTCCCTTGTTCGCACTCATTGTGATTTGATTCCTTTCAGATTAAAGTGTGGCAGGTGATGAGCTCCAGGCATGCATTTAATGTAGCTCTAACTACTCATGAGTGTTCATGCAGTGGGACCAGCCTAGAGGTAGTTTGAAATAAGCCCCCTTAAAACTTGTATATTGTGAGTGTTAGCACCAGCTGTTTCAGTCCACAAACCTGCTAGTAACAAAAGTAGCTGCTGTCTATCAGTACATCTAGACATCCTTTCATTTAGATCAAGAACATATCTTAGCTCTTAATATCTACATCACTGAAAACTTGAAATAACTGGCAAAAGCAGCATCTTACTGACTCCTGGCAACTGTTCCCAAATATCACTTATCTCATATTAGGTGTGGAAAATACATAGAAAAATGAGGACTTAAAAGCATAAATTTTTTCTACAATGTTTTAGCATTTTGCTATGTAACTATAAAGTGAAATCTCTGAAAGTACAGTTTAGCTTCAAACTGAACTCACGGTATATTTCTACCCTCCTATTATCTTAATTTGATTTGGCCCAATGTATTTCTCCCATAAATATCAAATCCACCTTGTCAGACTCTTGTGGATATAATTATCTAAATTTTCAATTGACATGAACAAGAGTAGCTGAGACCTATTTCCAAATTCTAAAAGATCAGGTCTTTAATATGTATTTCCATGTTAAATCTTATAGTCTTAAAAGCAGTCTTCTATTTCTAGTCTTTCTAGATAATTGTGTTTGACCCTACACTGAGGACTGAGAAGCTGTATAACACTGAAGTTCTCACCTGAACTCCTGAAGAGTAAATATACTTTGGTTATTTATTTAAATTATTTAATTATATTATTTAATTATTTAAATCTGAGCAGGACGCATATTCTTAAAGGATGACTAAAGGCTACACAGCGGTAGACCACTGCAGTATGTAATAATGGCCAGATACTTTGAACTCTAGTTTACCTTTGCATAGCATGGGCTTTGGGGGATTTTGTTTTTTATGCTGATTGTCACTTGTTTCCTTTCTCACAACAGGACAGTCCTTTTGTAGCCAAAAGGAAAAAGTTTGTGGTACCACTGGCATTGTGTTGTATGGCTTCTCACTCCTGAGGCAATACTACTGGCCATATTGTAAGATACAGAAATGGAACTTAATATCCAATTATATGTTCTAAAATCTTGAAAAAACACCCCAAAGCCTGACCCCTCGAACAACATCACACTTGCACACACTGGTCCTCATGGGGGACTTCAACCACCCCGATATCTGTTGGAAGGATAACACAGCAGGGCACGAGAAATCCAGGAAGTTCTTGGAATGGGTTCATGACAACTTCCTTCTTCAAATGATTGAGGAGCCGACAAGGAAAGGAACCGTGCTGGACCTTGTCCATACCAACAAGGAGGGGATGGTGAGGAATGTCAAGTTGAACAGTAGCCTTGGCTGTAGTGACCATGAAATAGTAGAATTCAAGATTCTTAAGGCAGCGAGGAGGGTGTGCAGCAAGCTCACTGCCCTGGAATTCAGGAGAGCGGGCTTTGGACTGGTGAGAGATCTGATTAACAGGGTAGTGTGGGAAAAAGAACTGGAGGGGAGAGGGGCCCAGGAGAGCTGGTTAGTGTTCAAGGATCACCTCCTCCAAGCTCAAGAGAGGTGCATCCCAAAAAAGAAGTTGGGCAAAATAGCCAGAAGGCCTGTGTGAATGAGCAGCAGATTATTAGACAAGATCAGAATCAAAAAGGACGCTTATAGAGGCTGGAGACAAGGACGGGTAGACTGGGTGGAATACAGAGAAACTGTCTGAGTGGCCAGGAACCACAAGAGGCAGGTGAAAGCCCAGACACAACTGAATCTGGTCAAGACACAACTGAATCTGGTCAAGGACATCAGAGACAATAAGAAAAACTTCTGTAGCTATGTCAGGGAAAAAGGCAAGACTAGGAAGGCTGTGGGCCCTCTCCAGAAGGAAACAAGAGACCTGGCCACCCAGGGTATGGATAAGGTCCAGGTACTGAATGACTTTTTTGCCTTAGTCTTCACTGGCAAGTGCTCTAACTGCACAGCAGAGGTCATGGAAGGGGAAAGCAGGGGCTCTGAGAATGAAGAACTGCCCACGGTAGGAGAAAATCAGGTTCGAGACCACCTGAACAACCTGAAAGTGCGTAAGTCTATGGGACCTGATGAAATCCATACAAGGGTCCTGAAGGAGCTGGTAGACCAAGTTGTTAAGCAGCTTTCCATCATATTTGAGAAATCATGGCAATCTGACAAAATTCCTGCCAACTGGAAAAAGGGGAACATAACCCCAATATTCAAAAAAGGGAAAAAAGAGGACCAAGGAAATTATAGGCCAGTCAGTCTCACCTCTATGCCTGGCAAGATCATGGAGCAGATCCTCCTGGAATCTCTGCTAAGGCAGATGGAAAATAAGGAGGTGATTGGAGACAGTCAACATGGCTTCACCAAGGGCAAATCCTACCTGACAAATTTGATGGCCTTCTGCAATACTGCCACAGACTTGGTGGACAAAGGCAGATCAATGGACGTTTTCTACCTGGACTTAAGCAAAGCATTTGACACTGTCCCACATGACAACGTAGTCTTCAAATTGGACAGTCATGATTTTGATGGATGGACCACTCAGCTGATAAGGAATGGGCTTGATGGCCACACTCAAAGGGTTGTGGTCAACAGCNGTGGCAATCCCAGGCACAAATACAGGTTGGGCAGAGAATGGCTGGAGAGCAGCCCTGGGGACAAGGACTTGGGAGTGCTCATGGGTGAGAAGCTCAACATGAGCCGGCAGTGCACGCTGGCAGCCCAGAAAGCCAACCACATCCTGGGTTGCATCAAAAGAAGTGTGGCCAGCTAATGGTGGGAGATGACTGTCTGTCTACTCTGCCCTCGCGAGAACCCACCTGGAGAAAGGACATGGAACCACTGCAATGGGTCCAGCAGAGGGCCAGGAAGATGATCAGAGGGCTGGAGCACCTCTCCTATGAAAATATCATGAGAGTGCTGGGGCCCTTCAGCCTGGAGAAGAGAAGGCTCCAGGGACACCTGATAGCAGCCTTCCAATATTTGAAGGGAGCCTACAGGAGAGCTGGAGAGGGTCTCTTTGTCAGGAAATCTAGTGATAAGACAAGGGGTAATGGTTTTAAATTGGAAGCGGGGAGATTTAGGTTAGATATTAGGAAGAAGTTCTTTCCTGTGAGGGTGGTGAGGCACTGGAACAGGTTGCCCAGAGAAACTGTGGCTGCCCCATCCCTGGGAGTGTTTAAGGCCAGGCTGGATGGGGCTTTGAGCAACCTGGTCTAGTGGGAGGTGTCCCTGCCCATGGCAGGGGGGGTGGGACTCAATGATCTTTAATGTCCCTTCCAACTCTAACCGTTCTATGATTCTATGAATCGGTGAACATACCCACTACAGTTCCTGGCCATTCTGGTACCCCTCCAACACTCATGAAATTAAGTATGAACTTTATTATCAAAGCCCAATGAAGAAAATAACAATATTTAAGGAAGTAACTCTGGTATTTTAGTCAAATTCATACTGATATTTAAACCTTTTCTCGTATTTCCTATGATCTGAAAATCGGGGGTTGGGATTATTAGCTTTAAGGAAACGGCATCTATCCCAGTGCACACGGAAGTTGCAATAACAGTAAAGAAACTTTAATTTCAAGTAGAGTTCTAGCAAATAATTTTAAACTCATATTGTAATTGTTACCTTTTCATACAGTTTATATGGGTTTCACTTTATGAACACGTTCAGCAGAATAGCATTTGTATTTTCCAAGATATAGGATGTTGACATCAGTGTGATTACAAGAAAAATGAACACAGTTGCTATTCTAGATAGTTATTAGAAGACCTAAAATAGGATCTGGAGTTTTACTTTACAAAGAAGGCTTTAGTATAACTCTCTTTTTTTAGTATAATTCTAAGGCTGCCTTTTGTGTGAGCTTTTTAGGTTAAGACATTATTCTGTCAGTCTTTGGCACCATATATAGCACTAAATTTCATTATTTGCTGTTTGCTTAGTAACTATGGAAAATAATAAGTGGGGCAAAGGATAACGCAACATGTCCCATACTTTTGGAAAGATACCATAGAAAGAATCATTCAATACAATATATAAATTATGTTATCCATGTGAAATTATAGTTTTTATTTGCCACTTTAAGAATTATTCTCACAATAAATACAGGTAGTTTTTTTCACCTGTGAATAATAGACAGCTCTGTTTCTTAAAAAACAATAACAAGGCAAAAAAAACACCAGAACACCCCATCTCATTTTTATGTGATTGTAAATGTTGAATATTTGTACAGCCTGCTGCCATTCAGTTGGTATAATTTTTACATCATGGTTAGCAATACTTTTGTTCCTGAAGATGAAATAAACATATTGTAAGAAGAATTTGTAAAGACTACAGGCAGCATATTCAAGACAATGAAGAAGGCATGCCAAATTATTATATCAATTAACGAATACATTTTTGAGTATGAATGAGATTTAAAATCAGATACTAAAATAGAAATGTCAGAGTCCTCTATCTTGGTTTCTTGGGTTAAAAAAAGACACCAAATTTTCAGGATGAATTCTTTAAGTATTCCAACAATATGAGAAACCAGTTCTGTGTTACTTGATGACAGTATCCTTTGAAGTACCTGCTGAAGACACTGAGATTTTAACATACCTACTCTCTGCAGAATATTCTAGTTGCTTTTTTTTCCTTTCACTTTTGAGATCCTTGTAGTGCCTGGAATAGTTCCACTTCCTCTTCTAGATCATCCATTAGATTTCTTTCACATAGAATGGGTACTGTGAGGGGACCTACTTAATTTGAGAATGTTAAAGTTTGATACATGTTGAAACACACAGGTTAACCAATATAAATAAATCATGAATAGTTAAAATAAATCCAAATGCAACTTTGTTTGGTGGCAACAATGCTTAAATTGCATGGAACATTTCCAGTTTTGACTAAGCCAATTTTATTGAAAAATGAAAAATGTTATAGAACACATCACCTTTCATCTTAATTTAACTTTAAAAATGAGATTTTCTTAGTACTGTGTATCTAGAGGAGTATAATATGAAAAGAATGAAAGAATAAAAAACCCCAAAACATTAACACCTTCTAAAGACTGGTATTATGTGTTATGCTTACTGTTTGAAGATCTTGGAGTTAATCCATGTAGAGACATGGAGAAACCCTCTTCAACATGTGCAAATTCCAATTAACTTATTTTTTTTGTGGTTGGGAAAGAAGTAATGTTATTATTCCGAATCAGTTATTATGCCAAACTGAAAATTCTGAAGGATATGGGAAGCAATAGATTTGCATATTTAACCTCCAAAATACATAAAACCTTTTTTTTTTCCTGCTATTTTTACTCATGCTCAAAAAAAAAAGAGCTTTATTTTTACTGAACTTCTACAGTAAAGGAAATGCTAATGCATACACCAAACCAGACTGTTTTATCTTTAAGTAGTTTGCTTGGAAAAATTATAAACAGATTAAAACTAAGGTGGAAGGGGCTAGCTGAATTTTAATTGTAACCATACTGAATAGAGCTCTGTTTTATATTCACAATACCATGCTGTTAGATGTAGGATAATGGACAATATTAAACCAGAATTACTACTATAGTAACAAAAATATTTTGGTTTGCAGTGAGTACTGAGCCAGATTAAAATAGGATTTTGAAGAGAGAATATCTAATATTATTTTCTGGAAAACAATGTAAGGAAAATGTAAGGAAAGAACGAATCCTAGTTAAAAAAGCATTACTAAGGAATCAACATTTTCAAATTAACAACAGTGTCGTAGTTTCAGCCAGATTTACCAAAACCAGATTGACAGATGGCCCTTCCTCCCCCCAGAAAGAAAGGAGAGGAAGGGATTTAGGAGTTAGGAAAAAACTAAACTACTTTAATAAAAACAAAACAAAAAGAAAGTATACAGTATATACAAAACCGTATCAAGCTCTTGGGATGACTACATCACCAGCAGGCAACAGTCCCAGGCTGGACTCGATGATCGACAGGAGCTGGATTCCAGATCTGGAGTCAGGAACGCTGGGATCGGGATCAAAGTCAGACGAACAGGCAGGGTCCTCCTCAGATGTCAGCCATTGAAGAAGAAAGAAAGAATCGGAAAAAGGGACTTGACCCTTTGATGCCTCAGCTTTTATACTGAGCATGGTGCGGATGGGATGGAATACCCCTGTTGGTCAGGTTTTGGGTCAATTGTCGTGTCCGCTCCTCCTTGCAGGTGGGACCTTCGATGCTTCCGCTTCCGACCCTCCAACGGGCAGAATAACAAAATTACCTGACCTTGGTTGTTCCAGCAATAAGGATAAACAAGGGCCTGTCTGCATACCATTCCTTGATATAATTGGGTCTTATCACTGTGAGACAAAACAGTTCTCTGAACAGTATGCTGTTAATTTCAGAGTTTATTTAGCTAGAAGAGGCCAGCTAAGAAAGTAAAACTGTAAAACAGAAAATTGGTTCACTTTACCCCAAACCAGGACAAACAGCAAATGTCCTTTCACATCTTTGGGCTGAGCTGAAAAACTCACACACAAACAAAAAGCAGCTAACACTTATTACTATTAACTTCATGGGAGAGACCTTATTTTTTAGCCCATTATCCTTTCTGTCATATATACTGGAAAGAGGTAGCTTGAAAGCAGATAGAGTGGCATTATGAACTAATGTTACCAAGTAAAGACATGTTGCTTTCTGAGTTCACTGCTCTCTCTCTTGCAAGGAGAACTTCATTGTAAGGAGAGAGAACTCAACTAATAAGGTGAGTTAGGCAATATGTGGCAGTTCTTCAATATAAATTAGTATGCTGGATTAATTTAGCTGAAAGTGGTATTATTATTAAGAAACGAAAAACTGGTGGCTACTATAACGTTGAAACAGGTGGTTACAGGTGGCAAAATGTCAGGGTAGGGAAAAATTCAGAGACGATTAATTAGAAGAAGGGTTAGCTTGGCAGAAAAGACTTCTGTATCTGCAGGACTGAAAAGACACTTGTGTTGCAGTAGATGCTTCAGTAAGACACAGAAGGATCGTAATAATCATCTGACAAAATCAGGCTGATGAATCTTTCAGAGGCTGAGGTAATCTAAGAATCTCATAGGTCTTAGTACATCTCCGGAAGCATTTTATACTAGGTACTGTCGGAAGTGAGGACTAATTGCAAATGATGGGAGCAAAAGGAGGAACACGTTTCCCTTTATATTTTGATTCTATAGGTGTAGGGATTTTTGGTTTGATTTAGGGTTTTTTTTTCTGACACATAAATATTGTACAAATGGACTGAAATGTTGCCTTATAAATTAAAACTTACAATGGGCTCTGGACAGCTTTACAAACTTTACCTGATGGAAATAAAGTCCTGATATTAATTCTCTTTGATTTCTAATTGGGGTGATAATTACTTTAAATGAAGCCTTGCTCTACTAGCAGTGCTGCATAATTAATTTCACTTGTGGCTGAAACATTGTCCTCAATACAGTTTCCTGATGAGTAATTTCTTCTTTCCATCTTAAAAAACAAAACTCAAAGAAATCCTACAGAGCCTAAAACCCACCAGAAAAAAAAATAAAATTATTTAGTGTCCAACCATCTGACAGAGTTTTTATCCATTACCACTGACCCATTATTCTGTTACTATTCAAATTTCCTTACACTGGAAACTTTGACGTTAAACTTAGTATCCCAAATTTTCTACAACTAAGAACAAGAATTTCAAAACTGGTGTTTGCACTTCTGCATTTACTCAGGTTAGTTATAAAAATTAAGGTGACAAAGGTAATCTGATTTTAGGTGATAAAGAAACTATGATTTTAAAGGAGGAACCAGTCCGGTGTTGACTTATAGGTCATCTGTTTTCTGTTTCTTACTGCAAGTGACGATGTTAACAGAAGTAATTTATTCCTCACTTAGATTGTTAATTCTATATTTAGAGCAATTCAAACCTGAATTTCAAAAATGTTATACTTTCAAGCAGTCTTTTTTTTCCCCTTGTGCCTTTTATTTTTATTATTATTTAATTGAGAACATATTCTGCCTGAAAATAGGAACTTTGAGAATCTTACATGTTCTGGTATTGAACTGAAAACAGGGGAAACTTTTTAAATGACGTATTTCTTCTCTGCAGTATTTTTTTGGCATACAAAATCTAGAAAGACAACAGTTTGGAGTTGTGTGACAATGAAGTTTATAACAGTCTCTTGTTGGGTCTTTGCGTCACTTGGGACCTACTTCTGCTTAGCTGCTCTTATTTGTTGCTGTTTGAATTATAGTCTAGACATTCATTGATTGAAGTTCTGTTTTTAATTCCTTCTAGCTACCAGCACCAGGATTTCAGACTTCCTTATCTGATTGTTCTATTTGTTCCACTGCTAGATTTTCAGAGTGTGGTTTATTTGAACTGCTGACAAAATGGTTTGTTGTTTTTTTCTTTTTTTTTTTTCTTCCTTGGTGAGAAATACTGACATATTAACTTACCTTTTCCTCTTCACACCTCTAAAAGCAAATAATCAACTGATCTTGGTTTCCTTAAGAGGATCTCCTTTGGCATCTATATAGGTACGGAAAGCTGGTTATGGAGTGCCAAGGTAGAGAAGGATTCCATAAAAATTGTGCTTTATCAATGATTTACTGGAAAAATTTAGGAATATATCAGTACTGAATTTAATTTGAATGGAAGGAGGGTAAGGGATAAAATTTCAAAGTTCTCAGAAGAACAGGAAAAAATAAGCTACTAAAAGAATAAAGGCATAGGAAAACAACAATGCTCAAACTTCTCTGTTCCAGAGGAGTCTCTGTTAAATCAATATGTTACACTGTTGCCATCTCAGTGATACATGTAAGTTGTATTCAGACATCTTTCTACAAATGGCAGTGATATATCACTTATGTACTGATAGCTGTGTAGCCCTTTGGCTCATCACTGTTGTCATACTCCCAACAGCAGAACAGCATGAATATTGTGTTCATTATAGGTTGCATCAGTAACATCAAGGGGGTTGAAATCACACAGCCTGCTAGACCACTGTTTATACTAATGTTCATCTTAGATACTCCACTGAAACTTGAGGGAAAAGGGAATTGTGTTTTTAGTTCCTGTTTCTTTTCCTTTTCTGCTGTTTGGTTTCTGAGCATGTGCTGTTTTCTGCTCCACTTGCTGACATGGGGCACCTACCTTTGTGTGCCTACCTCCCACTGTAGCTGCTGCAGAGCTTGCAGAGTTCTCTGGGGCATGGTCCACATTTGTTCAGTGTGAATCTTTTCTTCATATCAAGAGTTTTTCTGTGGAAAAGAGGACAAAATAAGGCTCATATCAGCTTCAATGACATTTTAAAAACCAAGCGTCACAGTTAGATTTCTGTATTATATTAAATATGCATGTATGTCAAAATGAAAACTTTATGTGAAGAACGCTTTTTGATCATCTGGTATTCTCGTTTTTTTTAAAGTTAATTTCATGGGGAATGTTGGGGAGGAGCGGTTTTGTTGTGATGCTTTTCAAACAGACTGTTCTAAATGTTCATCTGTTCCTGCAGAACTAAAAATCCATTTCTTGATTATCACTGAACTATGGCAATTTTAAATCTGCCAGGTTATGCAAGCAAAATATTCTGCTTGCTACCTTTTTGATTTTCACCTGTGGCTAAAAGTAAATACATATTCTTTATGATTGTATTCTCACTTTTTAAAGTGAGAGTAAAAAATTAAAGCAACAGGGATTTGTTTCTAAGTTGCTTATCATCTATCTGTTAAATCATAGGACAACTTAGGTTAGAAAAGATGCTGTGAGGTCTTTAGACCAAACTCTTGCTCAAAACAGGGACAGCTGTGAGGTCAGAAAAGGTTGTTTGGGGCTTTTTCTGGCTGAGTCTTAAACCTCCAAAGACTGAGTTTACACAGCTTCTCTCTGGGCAACCAGTGCCACTGCCTGCCTGTGCTTATGGGGGAAAAAGTTTCTCCTTATCTAGTTTGAACCACTTGATTCAGCATCTTTACTTTGTGTCTCATGTTTCCACCAGGCACCATGATAAAAGCATGGCTCCGTCTCCCCAGTAACCACCCCATAGGCACTGGGGGATTGTTGATCTTGCTTAAGTTTGATGTCTGTCTTGTACTGGGAGATGCAAAACTGGATGCCATGTCTAGGTATGGTCTAACATCTAAGTGTGTGAATATGGAGGAAATAATCCTTTCGCTCAGTTTACCAGTTGTGCTCCTGTTCATAGAGCCCTAGATGCAGTTGGTTGTCTTTGCTGTCAGGGCAGGCTGCAAGCTTAGCTTGATACCTACACAGATCCCAAACCCTTTTTCTGTGGAGTTATTCCACATCCTGGCAGTCTCCAGCCTCTCACAAATCTGAATCTTGAATAGCTCTCTTCTGCCTCCTTCCAACTTCCTTCATAATAGGCAAAATATTAAATATAAGAAGTTAAATAAACCTCTCATTTAAGATGGGCAATCATCTGATTTCAGAGCTTAAAGGACTTTATAATGAGGCTTATCAGGGTAAGAATGCTAAAAGTTTTCAATATTTCAGTATAACTTCTTTGATCCTTTTGTTTCAGTCTTCATATGGTTTGAAAAATGTCTTGGCTTAAGATATGCCATCCCTTCAGGTTATTTGCAAAAATATTTAGAGGAGGGCTAGAACAAATCCATACAGCAACCCTTCTATAAACTCAACTAGATTAATAAAGGTTGTCTTTCTTAATGATGTATGAAACCTGTGTTTTTGCCTGCTTTTAATCAACTTAACTTGTGAAATAGAGTTCCAGCATCCTGTGGTGCCATTTAAGATAGGAAGAGACAAATCAAAGGTATTGGAGTCTAACTGCATTGCATCAATTTTCCATAAACAAAAAAATCTTGTAATCTTGCCAAAAATTATCACATTTTCCTTTCCTAAGACTTGAATTTCGTATATTCATTCTGATTTATGTTAATTTTAATATCATTCTTCAATAAATTTTTACTTTCTTATATCCATGTTCCTCCTGTGTTGTATTTGTCTATGGTTTACATTAGATTGCCAGGTTTTCCAGTTATCTGGGTCACCCTGTTTACAGTTAAATCATTAACAGAATTAGCTTCCTTTGTGTTGTCTGAAACGCTAGTTGAGTACCAAGGTATTCAGGTCCAAGGATTAGAAATTTCTTTACTAACTTTTCACTGGTTAGCGATGGTAATCATTTTGTAAATATTTTTATTTTTTTTTAAAGTGTCACAAAAGTAATTACAATCTAAATTTTCTTCCCATGATTCTACCATTCCCTGCCTGTAATGACATTCTTTCTGCTATCAATATTGTTAAGGTAATTTAAGTGATTTAAGTAAAAATTTTTTTTTGTCTTTTTTTTTTCTTTACCCCGTGTAGCTTTCTCTCATTCACAAGAATGTGGGGTGCCTACACCTCTTTAAAAAGGTTTTCTTACATGTTTACTGACTATTATCCAGGTGCCAAAATGATGTCTTGTTGTGTTAAATAGAAAATGAGAATGGAAGAAACTCAGCAGAAGGTTCTAAAACATACTGGCTTCTCTGTTGAAAGACATCCCAGAAGGTAAGAGGGAAAGCTTCACAATAAGGTAAAAGAAACAAATCAGTATGTGGCCTCCCACAGAAGGAATGGAAAATGAGAAAGGCTAAAAGGAAGAAAATACTAAGCACCTACAAGCAGCATGACTGTCTCAATGACGTTTAAAATACATTTCTGAAGCCTGCCAAATGGAGAATTGAAACGTTACCTTGAATCTTAAGCAGAATTTATGTATGTTGAGGAAACATAATGATCACAATAAAAGTAATTTAATAATGGTTTTATTTCAACTTCTTGAGATAAGCAGTAACATGAGTTAGAGTTATAATGTCATGTATTAGTTATAACTATACTATTATAGAGATGAATTTCTTCCTCCTAATTCACTAGAGATGCTACGTTTGAGTGTCAGTGAAAATAGATAATTGCTTGCTAAAAGAGTGCCAAAATAGGACTTATCACTTTTTCTCCAAAGTTTTAGTGAAGTAGTGCTGATTTTGTAGTTTAATATTGTGAAAAAACAGCTGCTTCTGACCTTAACATTTTTATTTTAAAAGATTATGTTTTAAGCCCTCAAACCCATAAACTAAGCCTTTTAAAATAAAAACTTAAAAGGTTAAGGTGCAGATCCTTATCTATTATAGACTGTCATCTCTCCAAATATGTCATCAGACAGATTAAGTCTTCAAAATGTCAGTCAGTCATGTTTTGTTTGTGGCTGGAAATTACTTAGTCATTATTATTTTGTAAATGTATAGAGGCTCTCTTCCATTTCCCCTCCTTGTGCACTCTGTGGTCTTAGCGAGTAAGCTTAGCTCTAAAATAACAGAGTACAAGGTGGATTTGAGAGAGATTTTTTATATTAACAAGATTGTTTAGAAAAGACCGTATTGGCTGATGAAAGTGCCCATGAACTGAGCATAGAGTACAATTTTGTTGCTTTGCTCCCTGACCAGATGTGTGCAGTGCTTTCCCAGGATGGCTCAGGTCCAGAGCAGGCAGTTTACCCTCTTTTACAGTGCTGCTGTTTCTAGGTGGAGAGAAAAATTAATTCGTGAAAGCAATCATTTTCCAGTAATGAAAAAAAAAGTCATTTAAAGGACCCTTTCTGAAGGCTTCCCTTTAATTGCAATTCATGTTTTATGGGGTAAGGGAGCTAAGCAGCTGCTTTTTCACAAAAGGAATGAAATACAAGGGAGATGCAGACATTACTTGGAAATTACAGCCTACAACAAGCTCCTGCTATACTGAGTTTAAATTAATTTTAAAAGAAATATATGTTCTAATCAGTACTATATATTTGCTGCCGTCTTCACTACAGCTAGTTCGATTTGCTTCAGTGAAGAATTTGGTTGAAGATGCAAATAGTCTGCCATTGTTAGTGTGCAGCTCAGCTTTTCCTATCCAGGTGTGCCTAGCATTACACATAAGCAACCGTATGTTCTATTAGTTGTTTGTAGATATTGTTCCAGCTAGAGACATAATGATAACACTAAGTCCCTGGATTTGAGGAAGGCTTAAAAGTTTATAGAAAGATTGACATTAAAGTCAGCAAAAATAGAGGAGAAAATATGAAGTTCCTTAGAGATTTTACAAGATTTAGGGTTTCTGGGTTGTTTTTTTGGTGTTTTTTTTTGTGCTGTAATTGAAACTGATCTCTTCTACAAATCTGTTGTGCTTTAACCGAGATACACTTGTAGATTTTGCTCCATAAATTTAGGCAAGAACATTCGTTCAGAAATAAGTTTGCCAGCTATGTGAACGTCCATACCATAATCACACAAGGAGGCAGATCTGTGTTAATTACAGTTTTATAAGCATTTAATAATCATCTGAATTCATCTAAAAGTAGCCAATCAAGTTTATTTAATTTCTGTAGGAACATAATAAATCGTGGAACTTCTTGCAGTGCCTTTCACATATCATTAGACTCTAATTTTGCATCAGAGGGTCTTCAAAGAATCAGAGTATATGCATTTGAATCATTACTGAATTTGAATTCATCATTCCTAACACTGCACAGCTTGGGGCATATGGAACTTCACACCTTAAACAGGTAGTCTTGATCTGTTCCATGCTGGTACACCTTCAGCAAAAACACGTACAAAGGAGTTCATTAGATGGCATTTTCCTTCTGAAGCAGCATTGATTAACTCCATGTTATGCCAAGGTGCTACTGGAAGTACCATCACTCAGCAGAATGGGGAAGGGACACATAGAGAAACTTTAGGGGTAGTATTAGCATCCAGAGTGTGACCAAATTCTTCACTTCTTATAAGAAAGGGTTTAGTGGTGGGCGTGGGTGGTGGCTGGTTGGGTTTTTTTATTGCTGTTGTTGTTTTTTTTGTTTTGTTTTGTTTTGTTTTGTTTTTCTTTATGGTCCCTTAATATTGTGATTTAATACTTTCTTTTTTTCATAATAAATTTTGCCCTATAAAAATGTAGCTAGTACTGAAATACAGTAAACCATGTTGCAATGCTTTGTCCTGCTTTTGCAGATGAGTTGGCTTTCCTTTGCTACAGGGCATGTCAGCTATTGCATATATTACAGACCTTTTAGGACGGGAACACTAGAAGAAGGCAAGTCATCCCTAATGTAAAACTTTTTATAGATGCATAGTATACACAGAGAATCTTCCTCTGCAAGTGGTTCAGTCAAGCCCTCTGCTCACCGAAACCACCGTGGACCCTGGGAAGGTTGTCTATTACTGATGCCTGCATTGGTCAAACTGTTGTAACAGAACTACTGCACGTTTTATTTGCAGTTTTGCAAAAAATGTGTACCAATGCTTTTCATGCCCAATAAGGAATTAGACTGACAGTGCAAGATTGCCTGAAAGATTGCCCTTTCCTTCAGCTCCATTTAACTGTAGTAAGATTTCCAGACCCTCTTAGTGTTCCTAACTAGTTATATACTAATTGAACACATATATGTATAATGTTGCCTGTATCTTCTGCTCCACTTTTATGTACAGATAGTGCATAATGAATACTGCAGGAGAGTAAAAGCACGAAGACCAGAATTTATAATTAGCTCATCTAAGTAGCATTTGTTTACAATAAGGTAAAACCGGCTTCCCTTTGAAGATGACACTAGCTTCCTGTTCTATGAAATTAAAACTCCCCGAAAGATCCCAGAAAGAGAATTCAAAGCCACTAAATGGTTAAAAATATATGTAGACTTAAATATATATTTAAAAAATTGTGGTTTAATATTGGGAAGATGCTGGTATAATTCTGTTTCTTGACTTGAATTAATGATGAATGGAATTAATTGATATCAATGAGGTCAATTTGGGTTTTTTCAAAAGGGAAGGAATGAAACACACCGTGTTGTTCTGATATAAATTTAAAACCTCAGTGCAATTTTCTATTCTTTAGCTCATCTTGCCATGTTGGTATTATGAAGGGCTGATAATATCTGGGGTTTACTTATGTGGCCGAAAGAAGAATTGTTGGACCTTGAAGACAATGATAAGTTTGGAGAAATCTGCTTTGAGCTCTGAGATGAAAGAGCATGCTTTCTGAACTTCATATGTATGGAGGAGATGAAAGGGATTTCTTTCTTGTAGACATGTGTGTTTTATAGGCTTGAAGAAATAAAAAGGGTGGGGGGAGCACAAAAAATGATAGGAGGCACATGATAGCCTGCATAAAGATATTTTCTAACCTGAAGAAATTAGTTCTGAATGGTTTTTTTTTTTAAATTTATTTATTGTTAACATTCTTACTACTAAACATGGAAAATTAATTAAACTAAATCCCCCAACCAACTAAACCCCCCAAACCCCTAAACTCCTGTTAAAAGGAATCTCTGTAAAAATTTGGGTACGTTTCTTGTTTTTCTTATTAATTTAGAAGGCAGATGAGCACACCAGCTAAAAATAGAGGTCAAACATCTGTAAAACCTGATGTATTTTATATATATATAGATATATTTGAAAGATAAGAATTAGTGTCACTGTTTTACACTTAAAGCACCCCAAAAGAAAGGAAATAAATTGTCATATGTGAGGTTGTGATTTGTAATTTCCGTTTACTAATTTTCCTGTTATAATGATTGTGTTTTTCAGACACATTTTAAAGCATTTTCTCCTTGAGAAACAGGAGCATTGATTTAACAATTGAAATTAGTGCCAGCTTTGCTATTGGCTCACAATAGACCAGAATTTCTTTCGGTTTATCAGTAGATGGACAACACAGTACATAGCTCAGGGCTGAGACATCTGAACTTGAGAAACAGGATGATTAGCAAGGACACTGTGAAACAGCATGCATTTTCCAGGGATACAAACTTGCTGTGTTCTGTGGGAACAAAGTTTTAAGCACAGTGTAATCTCTAAAAGGTGCTAGATGCAATACATGTGTACCTGAAAGCATATTTCTAGTGGGAATGGTGGTTCTAAGGGGCAGAGTGAGGTTCTGCCTCACTTGGGTGTGAAGGTGGAAAGGAATTGTTTTATGCACAGCCAACATGTAAAGATGGAAAGACCTATTTGGGGCATTTTGGTGGGGTTTTTTTAATGCCTCTTTTCCACATATATATCCAGCAGTAGAGTAAGTGCTTTTACTGTTCATCTTTGACTGTAGTCCTACACAGAGAGATCAGTTATAGAGGATGTCTGAGAGCACTGAATCCACTACTACTTACTGATGAGAATCTACTATCAAAACCCCTGCATGCAAATATCTCTTAAGTGACCTATTTTCTAATCTTCAAGAAAAAGGTTTGGGATTTGGGATTCTTTGTGGTTTTGTTCTTTACCAAAAATGTTTGTAAATCAACTCAGCCATTTAAGCAGAGCACCTCCATAATAATCCTTACCTGCATCCTAGCATTGGGCTTAATTTTGATTTATTTTCAATTTTGTTTCTTTTAAATGGTCACTGGAAACTGAGGTGAATCTGTTGAATTGATGAAAAGGATCCCTTTAAATACATTTTTTGTTTTTGTAAGTTTCCTAATCATCTGCCACCATTCTCTTTTGGAGGTTAGTTACCAGGCTATGTGAGCCTATAGCCTATGCTAGTGTGGCTCCTCTTAAGTTCCTTTTCCTTTTTTTGCTAGCCGCCCACCAAGCAGAATTTTTTATGTCATCTGATTAGACATTGCAACAGGAATGTTCACACAAAACCTTTATCATAATGTCATTGTACCACGCCAGTTCCATTGCCATTATTTCTGTGAAGAAGAGAAAAGAGCTGCTTTGGAGTTAGTTACACATCAGTTATCTGTTAAAGAAGTTTAAGATCTTGGTATCTGTCTGCCCTTTCTCCAAGAGGGAGACTGAAAGAGCAAACTGCAATTTAAAAGCATGACTGCCAATAATGATATTCAGGGGACTAGAAAAGAAGGCTTTTCTTTTTAAACAAAACATAAGCCTGTGGGCAGTCCCAAGCATGTAACCAATTGCTTATCTTCTTGTCTGTCTACCTTTTATTGTGTGAATATTTTTCACAGCATAAATGTCTTAAGAACTACATAGATGCTTGCTGCAGATCATTGAGTTGATGCTACTTTATTAAAAATTTAAAAAAAATGATAGTGTTAGCAATTCAGTAATAGGGGCAGTACAGTTTCAGTTGGTCTACAGCAACCGCTGTGCAGCACAAAAGAGGTGAGGCAGATATCCACAGCAATTATTTCAGCTGTAAAGATAATAAACTGTTGGACAGTTTAGTAGGTTTCAGATGGAAATTCAGGGCATTTTATAAATGCCTTCTATGTGAGTTGAACACAAATGCTAGCCACTAACTAGGAAAAGTATAAAAATCTTAAACACCTTAAGAGAAATACTTACATCTGCTTATTGCACACCCTTGTCACTTTAGCTAATGTAATGTATTTCCATAGCAAAAGCTGTGCAGGGCTACAATCAAGGCTACTTTCAGAGAAGGTATATTTTGATAGAAGGGGATAGATCTGTTTTTCCCCTTCTAGAAAATTTCAAATTTTGACAATGCTTAATGACTTCAAATAAAAGTACCTTATATTGTTTGCACTCATAAGCTTTTCTTCTTTCACCTTGCAATGTATTTGTCTTCGTGCTCAAACAATTGCTAATTCACATTTCTTGCAACAGTTTTACTGAACAATGGCATTACAAATATGTGGGTGAGGTACTTGCCTAATTTGTTCTGAGTTGAACCCAGATATTCATTTCAGAGCTGAGCCTAGGTAATATTTTTCCACCAAATTTAAAAAAAAAAGAAAAAAAAAGAAAGAAAAAAAAAGGATATTTTAACATCATCTTCCCAATACTGTGTTGTATTCACTAAAACAGTAAATGAATATACATCCTTTTTTGTCTTTTAAAATGATAAAATAACCATTTAGATGTGCAGCCCATACATGTGACCCGTTTTAAAGAATGGTTGAAGTTGGAAGAAATCTCTGGAGAGATTATCTTGTCCAACTCTTCCTTCTCAATGAAGGAAGGATACCTAGAGCAGAAGTTGCCCAGGACTGTGTCCAGTCTCTCTGGGCACACAGTTCCAGTGTCCCAGTAAATACAAGTTTCCTGATGTTCAGAAGGAGCATCCTTTGTTTCAGTTTGTGCCCATTGCCTCTTCTACTGTCACTGGGCACCGCTGGGAAGAGCTTGGCTCCATCTTCTTTGCATTCAGGTGCAGATGTATGTATGTATATATATATATAAAAATACTTCAGGTATTTACATAAATTAATAAGATCCTCCTTGCACCTTCTCTAGGCTAAACAGTCCCAGCTCTCTCAGCCTTTCCTCCTTTTACTGAAGAACCCAGTAGTGGCCACAGCACTCAAGGTGTGGCCTTGGCAAGGATGAGGAGAAGGGAAGGATCTCCTCCCTCTACCCACTGGCAACATTCCTCCTAATGCAGCCCAGCATGCTGTTGGCCTTCTTTCCAGCCAGGGCAAGCCTGGCTCGTGTTCAACCTGTCTTCCACTAGGACACCAGTGTCCTTTTCTGCCAAGCTGCTTTCCAGCTGAGTGATCCCCAGTATATATTGGTATGTGGGATTGCTATTCCTCCTGGAGTTGTTCCTGTACCTCCAGGTGCAGGACTTGGCAATTCTGCATGTTTTGTAGGTTCNAACATTCCTCCTAATGCAGCCCAGCATGCTGTTGGCCTTCTTTCCAGCCAGGGCAAGCCTGGCTCGTGTTCAACCTGTCTTCCACTAGGACACCAGTGTCCTTTTCTGCCAAGCTGCTTTCCAGCTGAGTGATCCCCAGTATATATTGGTATGTGGGATTGCTATTCCTCCTGGAGTTGTTCCTGTACCTCCAGGTGCAGGACTTGGCAATTCTGCATGTTTTGTAGGTTCCTGTCAGCCCATTTATCCAGCCTGTAGAGGTTCCTGTTTCATAAGAAGCTAAGATTGACCAACAGTTCAGTATTTTTTCCTCCATCCCTTTGAATTTTCCATAGAAAGTCAGGTCAATGACATCCTTCGTTTTGAATGTGTTGAAGGTCTACTGCAAAATTTTTGTCTTGAGTAATATCTTTAGGCTCTGAGCAACCTGATCCAATTGAGGATGTCCCTGATCATTGCAAAGGGGTGGACTAGATGACCTTTAAAGGTCTCTTACAACCAAAACCATTCTGTTATTCTGAATAAGGTTCATTTTACTGAAGACAATGATTTATTATTAAAAAGAAAACAAACCTAAATATTTTATTCTCCTTGGTAGAAAACCTGAGTCAAAGAATAATTTAATAATTGTTTTACAGTCTGGAAAATAGAAATGCACTCAGAATCTGGGAAAAAAGGCATGAGGTGATTTCAAAACATTTTTAATATTTAATACAGAATGGAAGCAGAAGGGGACAAATATTGGTAGAACACACACTGGACACCTTTGAAGCTATATGCTATTAATCTTTATGTACCCCTGCCATGTGGAATAGGGGTGGACAAGCAGGGATAGTGTTTGTTATGCAAGGTTGACTTATCCTAAGGCAGTTGGCTTAGCAAATTTTATATAAATTAAAAAAAAAAAAAAACCCAACTAGTATTCTACTTCTCTCCCTTCTGTTTTACCACAAAGCAGGGAGGATATTTTCAAGAAAGTGACTTTAGTAAGAAATTTTTTAATAAAGATTAATCTTTTGGTTTTGTTGATTGGTTTATTGGTTTTTAGCTCGGTTTTGTATTTTGTTTGGTTTTGTAACTATTTTTTTTTACATTAATGTCCATATTTGAGTAAATTTTAGGTACTTCTGCATCCATAGGCAGAATTTTGCAAAATTATGCTGGTTTTGTTTTATATTTTCATCCTTAAAGGTTATTAAAGCCTTGATTATAAAAGACAGTAAATCTCTCAATAACTAATGACAATAAATCTTCCACACTTTAAGAAGTTTGCAAGCCCTACTAAATCCTTAGTACCGGATTCTTTGTCTTAAATTTAATGTTTTTATTGATTTTTTATACGTTTATAAACCTAAAAAATAATATTGTTTGTTGCAGAGACGTGAAGTCTTACTAGGAACAAATTCTAAAGGGATGGTGCATCACAAAATGAAAAATTAAAAAAAGAATATCCACTGTTGCTAATGAAAGAATGACTGCACTATATCAAGCATTTCCTACTTCACATTAAATGTCCTTATTTAAGGTATTTTGAAGTGCTTCATCACCACAATATTAAAATGCCAAGCTTTTTCCTAATATGTGTCATGAACTATGTGATAGGAATATTAGTTCACATTAAAGTTGTTATTCCAAAAGTAATATTATCCTTAGGAGTTTAAGGGTTTTTTGATATTTTATTTTACTGTCAAGTTCTATGTTTGCATGTAATTCTCTTTTCCAATGTTAAGAAAGAAGTTCTTAGTGCAGATTCAAAATAAAGCTCTTACAAAAAATTAAGAATTTTGAAACCTGTTCATTTAAAAGGTTTTAATGAGAATGGCATTTGTGTGCACAACACACAGGTCAGTGCACCTGTTATTCAGTCCAGGTATGTAACAGCATGAAATATTTAGCACTCTGCAGGGATGTCGAAAATTGGCAAGAGATTTCAATGCTAAATTTAGACACAGAAAACTCAGCCAAACCAGAAAAGCTTAAGTTGTTAAGCATTAATCAAGTGTCTCCATAGTGACAGGTCAGTAGCATAGGTGCTAATTTATTGGGAAAAATTAGATATTTTTTCATGAGGGCAAAAAAACATAGTTGAGGCAAGATAGACAAAACTCCTTTGCATCATAATCCTTTGGTAAGCTGGGATAGCAAAATAGAAAATCTGAGGAATATTGGAACATGAAAGTGAATTATAGTATATAAGGGCTTTGCTGGCAGATACAGTGGAAGAACTCTATAACCTAAGCTCTTGTTACATGAAACAGTCTTAACAGTCTTGACAATTTTGCTGCTCTTGGAGGGTTCAGAAAAACAGATGAGAGAGAAGCCCATACGTCCGTTTTACAAACACAGAGCATATGCTTGTTGTGTGCTCATAGTCATAGCTGTATGAAAGAAGTGTTCACTCTGCAAAGCTTTGCATAATCTCAAAAAGAATAACCTGAAACATTGCATCAGTATTTTAGGAATGAGTCTGGTTTGTCTAAACTCTGCTTTTTGTCATTCTATGGGATACTTAAGGTTAGTGTACATGTCATAACCAGTTACAAGTTTCTGCATAGTTCAAGATCACCCATCTCCATTCAGTTGTCTTCTCTACATTTCTTCTATTAGCAGACATATCTGGGCAATGCAGGCTTTACTTTCTTCTGTTCACTGTGGCTACTGGTCTTAGACTTCATTTTTCCTAAGTTTTTAGTCATGATGTGAGTGGTCTATCACTGATCTGTCTCATTTGATTTGCTACTAACTTCAGGTCAGTTTGTGTCAATATCTGTAACTGTCTATGTATAAGAATACAAATTTGGATGTGAATTTGTTATGACCAAATCTATACAGCTAATTCCAGTTTACCATACTGATACGTTTCCCTTTCATATATTTCTAGGTCTATGAAATGTACAACTAATAAAAAAAATATGTTGTTATCTGCTACGAACTGATCAGTAATGCTGTCTTTGGGAAAACTTGAAGCAAATGTATTATTTAATGGGAAAAAGAAAGTAAATTAAGATGAATTCATCTGATGAAGACAGTGTACCTTCTAATGGGGTCAAAGAATTATGCTCTGAATAGACAATTCATTAGTGACATGTTCCAGGTAAGAATTTGCATTTGAGACTCACTTGAAGAAAAAACTCTTACTAAGGAAAAGGTTTTGCTTTTGTGATTTTTTTCAATTTCATCTTGATGGACTCTTAAATCTTACATTTCATAATTTATTGATATTTATTGACTTATTTCCTCTATAAAGCTGAGTAAAGTTACAGTTCCATGTGGTGCTAACAGCAACTCAGCTAGCAGGGATATATATTCTACAATGGGAAAGGGAACTGCCTCTATATAACATGGGAACAAGTAACCTACAGGTATTACTCTTTCATAGCCCCCTATGGTTTAAGTTTACACATAAATGTATCAAATCAGATGATTCAAAGCAAGCCAGGTGTTTAAATTTTGCAATGTAAAAACATAGAAAAGAATAAACATACCCTGTGAGGAAAGATTGAAGGAGTTAGTTTTTGTCCGCCATGGAGAGCAGAAGGCTTATGACAACCTCATCACAATTTTCCAGTACTGAAAAGGCGTGTGCAAAAACAATGGAGGCTCTCTCTTCACAAGGATTTACATGGAAAAAGACAAAGGGTAGTGGGTACAAGTTGCATTAGGAGAGGTTTTACATTGAAACAAGAAATAAATTATTTACACTAAGAATAATTGTTCACTGGAACAACCTCCCCAGGGACGGGTAGAGTCCCCATTGCTGGAGGTTTTCAAGGTGCAGTTGAACAGGGTGCTACATAATCCCACGTAGGTTCCCTTTTTCACAAAAGGTTGGACCAGATAATTTTTTTGGGTCCCTTCCAATCTGGGTTGTTCTATGATAAATAAGGGACTGAAAAGGGGAGTTAAGTAAACTGATTCCTAAAGTTGACTGCTTTTTGCTGTGTGTGTCTGGGAGGGCAATTTCTTACACAAAAAATTAGCGGGATAGAAGTAAAGCAACTTAGTATTTTTAAAATGTTTTGAAAAATGTTGGTCTATTCATTACGTTGTGTATTTAGCTGGAAATTTTGGATTTTAAGAGGAATTTGAGCAGCCAAAAGTAAACAGTGAACAAGCAAAATAACCTAAATTTTATGAGGCAGCTCTGTAAATTGGAAAGGCAAATATGGAATGGGAAGTAAAAGTTTTTAGTAGAAAAAAAAAGAAATACATTTTAATCTTTAACTTGTTTTCCTTTCTCTTTCTTGTTAAACCAAAGGACAATGAGGAAAGTGGAAATTACTGTAAGACAATTAATTGTCTTTTAAAGTATATAACTCATTATCATGGAAATTTCAGTCAGAAATTGACCTCTCAGTGCTGTAGTTTTTGTTGAATCATATTTGTATATGACACTAACATAGCCTAATCTATTTTCTTGGTGAACACTTTCTCATAATTGTACTTTTTATATGGATGTGCCCAGAGAAGCCTGAAATAAAGCTTATTGGAAACATTGTAAAAAAGTAGTAACTCTTTCAGTACAATTTATGGACCATCTACTTTTCTGATCAACACATGGACAGGGAGTTTTATTGTAGGGAAAAAGAAACCAAAATCAAGCAAAAAACCCTCTCTGATCCTAAAAGAATGTGTATTTTATGACACACAAAAGTAGTAGGTACTCACCCAGATCTCTGATTGCATATGCCTCAAACAGAAAGGTTTTTCTCACAGTCTATCTGCATTATTATGTGGTAAAACTCCATGCCCTTACTCATTGTCACTAGTGAATTTTCCCATCAAACTGAAACCCATTTATAGTCCATAAATTGCAGTAGAAGGGCTGGTGTATGATTTTTACACAAACTTTATTTCTAGGCCCAAAGGGGATACATACAACAAGAAGAAAATGCAGTGATAAAATTATTTTATTCAAGACACGATTATGCCGGCTGAAATTTGTCTCTCAAGAAAAAGAAACACTTAAAGGTCATTTACTGACTGAAAAGTATATGATGGTAAGTACAGTTCTTAATGTATAATTTTTCCTGTTAGGCTTAGTTGAATTCTAAGCATTTTTCTCTCTACTCTATAACACAGAATACAGTAAAAGTATGCTACAAATATGTATATTAATGCAAAATATGTATGTGCTCTCTGGACTTGTTCTTGGTGCTAGACCAAATACTTCAAATACTTTGTATAGTGTTTAGATATGAATTCATAGAACAAGGACCTTCAGGTTTCAAAGTTGAACACCAAAGTTAGAAAAAGTCAACATTAAAGTAACCATTCAATTTTCTTGTACTATCTTTTGTGTGTATGCATTGCTGTAGTCATTAATTACATGGTCATTTACTGTAAACCTTTCTACAAAACCTTAGCATTCATCACCGCATAGGATAGAAAGCATTTCCTAAATGGGCAATTGCTAAATTATTCTTCATTATATTAATCATTACGTAGTGGCTATATGCTGTACTTTTTACACACCATCAAAATGCTGCACTTCATATAGAATTATTTGTTTCCCTCATGGGGTTTCTTTGGAACTTATCGCCATAATCTGAAAGATTCATGATGTTTTGTGAAATTAGCTTAACAATAGTTTGTTAGGTAAAGTTACTTTTTTGCCTTCATCTTGCAAAAGTATGATTCAACGTGGAGTGGTTATGCCCCAAATAAGAGAGCTATTATTTTATTTTGTAATCGGAGGTGCTCATTATTTTCTTTTAAGGTGTCATTTCATACTTTTTCTTGTTTACTGTAATGAACAAGACAGATGCTGGACAGAAAAGAAGCTATATTGTACTACATGGCGTTCCTTGAGCACCATCCATCTTAAGCTTTGAATGAGAGGGAAGCTGTGCTAAAATTAGGATGCAATTAAGTAATTAAAGACTGTGTTATGATATGTATTTATAAAGAGTTTTAATTTCAGCAGCATGACCTTACCCAGATTATGATGTTTCTTAATTTCTGAACCCTTGTGTTGAACCTTATTTTCTGTAGCTGAATTAAACTGCCTTGGTTTGGGGGGGGGGCTTTTTTGTTTGGTAGAGTTAGTCTTGCATTTCTTTTTTATATTGACAATGGAGTTTGGCAGATAAACTCACATTGTCTAATGGGTCCTTACTCTTGTCGCAGGAGGCACATTCTTTGTCCCTTCCTTAGTCTGACATGTTCAGGTATTGACAACCCTAGAGAGAAACCCTGAGTTTTATCTGAGGATTTATTGGAGGAGAAGGAGATGATGTGAGAGGAAGTATGATGAGGCATAGTTGATGTCTGTTGTCACCAAATCTGAACTGACAGCTTCACGTCCAAGCTTAGACACTTGGATGAATCTGTGCAAGTGTTAGTTTGTTAATTATGGAACCTACTTTATTTCTCAAGTCTTCTAGGGTTTTGGGGGAGGTTTTGCATAAGTGAAACAATCTGTTATGAAGTGGCAGATAAGAAAACACTTGTACTTTAAAAAATTTAATACTAACATAAATACATAAGCACAGTACTTTCTGGAGGCAGGGGAAGGCATTTGCTACAGTGATGATAGTCCATGGAAAGGCTTAAACTATGTCATAAGAAATCTCTTGAGATAGAAGTTATTTCTGTCATTAAACATCTCTTTCAGCACACATCTTTACTTGTAGTAACATTGGTCTTACCGTGTATCTATTTTCTTCACTTATAATAAGCCTTGCTGTTACTAGAGAACAAACAAAAAAATCTTTATTTTCTTTCAAGAGTGGATCCAAAGTCTGTTGAACTCATGTATTTTAATGCATACTGAGAGCTCACAACTCACACTGCACTTCAATTCCTAATACATGTTTTTTACTATAGGAAAATTTTCAACTTAGGCAGGGAAAATTATTTGAGACAGGCTTGGAAACTAACTCTGAAGGTTATTCAAAATGTTCAAAGAATTTTAAAAATATTTTCAGTTCATATTGAAAACTAGATATTTTCAATGAGAAAATGAAAAGTAATTTTCACTTTTGAGTGTAGCTGGGAGAGCCATCTTTTGGGGAGAGCTAACAGCTATTTTCACCGGGGTGGTAAATAATGATATCCATTTAATAAATTTTTTAAAAGAAGGAAACATGCATTTTACATTAGCTAAATCCTTTTTTTTTAGGAATGAGAATAACTCTTAGCCTGCAAAAACCTCATGCAGCAATACGCAGAGGTTGAAAGCCTGTTCTCACTTGGGTCTGAACTTGAGCCGTAGCTCTTGGGTGCTGCAAAGCCATCGCCTGAAGGAACACGAGCAGATTTGCATGGGTAGAGTTTGCTCCCTTACCTAAGACTCAATAGCCTGTGGTGCACAGTCTGTGTTGGGGTGACATAGGCAAGCTCTGGCCCTGACCATCTCGAGGTGGTGACAGCCTCTGGTACAGGCTGCATGTCCTCTCAGCACATTTGCAGTTTTCTTTGGTGAAAAATACTTCCAAATGGGTTAGCTGGATTGGAAGAAGGGTGTTCATGGTATCAGATGGGTGTTAGAGGAAAAACACATGCCTTTTGCCACCACTCAGCTGGTGCATGGTGCTGGTCCATGGAGTGGCTTGTCTACAGCATTGTATCAACCAAGGCTGGACCAGACTGCACAGTGTGAACCTTGTGGTGCTTAATGACTAAATCCTCCACTGAGCAACACAGTCATATGTGTGCTGCAGCTGTGCTCTGAATTTACAACAGCATGCTCTTCTCCAAGTCGCCTTACAGAATCTAAGCAGAATAAATATATATTTTTAACCATCTGTTCCAATTTCCTGTTGGGGTCTCCTGAGACAGCATGAAGTGGGGTTTCTGTGTGTACTTTCTGAGCCGTGCCTTAAATACTCTGAAGCTCAGTCTTTGTTACTTGCAGAGAGGTTTACTTTTAAAGCTTGATGAGTCTGTGAGTTTTCTGGATGTCTATTTAATTGGATAGGTCTTGGGAAATCTTGTTCAAGACAAAAAAGGTCTACCAGGGGAAAAAAATACAGTGAAATCCTAAGGATAGGTAGATGGGAGAAATAGGAAAATGTCGGGAAGTGTGATAACGAAAGAAAAAACGAAAAAAAAAAAAAAGTCCATGATAAGGAGAGAAAAGGGGGGGAAGATTCAAACTATTCTTGAATCAAGATTTATTGTACTTTGTTCACATAATTGGGATAAGAAAGCTCAGTGTAGCATTCGTATGAAGATTCATAATATCTTCTGCTGTAACTTGTTTCAACTTCCATCCAGCTTGATGAATGTACCAAATGGATATCTAGGTTTCTTTAGGATAACTTAATAAGCTTAGATGAATACATAAGTGTAGCAACATGTAGCAATTATGTCTCTCTCCATGTTTGAGCAAGTTGGTATTTTATGACTTTGTATCTAGTACTCATCCGTTTATTTCCTTAAAAATATAATTTTATGGAAATAAGACATAATAGGCAATGATTTAGAAGATGTCTACTTCTCTAGACTTGATTTTATTCAGAATGAAGGACCAATGTAAATGTTGCTGGTTGCTCTCTCTCACAGTGTGATCTTACCTGACGCTCAAGTTTCAGTAGCCTAGGCAGATTTTGTTCACCTCATTGCGAGGCATTTCCCTGCCTGATAGTCTACAGTACCTTCTGCCTGGGTGACTCTAGCAGACACTTTAGCAGGTCCTCTCTGCTAATACCCTTTTTCATATCTGCTATTATAGCTTCATCTTCTGATACTAAAACACTTCTGTGCACAGTGCTTTCTTCTTATCATGCACTTGAGTAAAACTTTTTTCATTTTTTATCTTTTCCCCTCTCCAGGACACTGGTTATGTGATTGCCTTTTTTTTACAGCTTGCACACACCAAATACCACTAGCAAGATTGAACCTCATTCTCTTGTTCCTTGCTGTACATTAGTGGGCAAGTGAATGCACTTAATTGTGTTTTTATCTGAGCTAATGGAAGCTGTGCCAGGTTGTTGGGTATGGAAGACTGCTTAATATCAGTTTTGTCCCAAACAGATGTCTCTGAAGACTCTGTTGCCTAGATACACTGAGCCCAGGGTACCTCAACAGGTGCTGGCAGAGTCTACATGTTTGCAAGGGAACTCTCAGGATCTTTAATTCGTCAGAGTAGTGAGCAATACTCTGTGTTTTGTTTCTTCATCATGCCTTAGGAGATAAGAGGAAGGGTGGCTTTTAATTATTTTTTTTTTTTTCTTCATCCCCCCAAGTTCCTTTCCCTCGTTTTCCCCTTATTCTTTCATGTCTGTGGTGCACTTGTCACTGGAGTTTCATGAATACTATTTTAGGATTGATGCATTTATTTCTTTTGTGTGTTAATGTATGCAGTGTATCAAATTAACATGCATCCCTTAAAGTGAAATAGTTTCATTTTATCTTTGAACTTAATTCATATGCCAAACACATTTTTAAAAATGCATGAATCTGAATGGATTCTTCCCCCCTGACCAAGTCTGATTTCCTGCTGAAATGTGAATACTGTGTACTGGAGCTATACAAGGATTCTTTTGACAGTTTGAGTACATTTCCAGATGGTATGTCATCACCATTCCTTTTTAAATCTGTTTTTATAATGGTGATAATTAAGAATTATTTTCTAGGACTGAATAGTCTGTACATCCAAATTGAAAATGGTCAAGAAAGTAGTTGGCAACAAAGGGCTGAGATAAAATTTATTTCACTATGACAGGATCATGATTGCACCCTAATTTTAAATGAGATGGTATTGTGCTAATTGTTGCCCACGGGAAAAAGTATCTCATCTTTGGATATTTTCCATGACACAATAAGAGGTGCACAGGTAGTATTTTTCTCATTTGATAGTGTCTTGATGAGATCAAGCTCAGTACCTGTGAAATGCTACTTTCAGGAGTAAAACATCTTTATGCAATCACCATATAGTGCTATGCATGCAAAAACATTTAAAATAACTAAAAATAATAGTAAAATTCTTCTGAAAATTAAATAAATTAATACAGGCTCAATCCATATGCAAGACGAATGATTGAACTTTGTTTTTCTCATGTTTTCTAAGTATTCATGCCAAACATCATATTTATTCAGAATCACAGTTATTAGTTATAGAGCTGTAATTAGCAATTGTATATAATTGCACACCATTATTTCCATGTACTTACCTAATTAAAGTAGTTAACTTGTATGCATAAAACTGTAATGAGAAAATATTATAATGTGGGATGGCTGTCTCTTCTTGGCTGAAATCACTGCCATTGTTGGTTTCTAGCAGCAAGTCTTGTGCAGAGTAACTTATATCCTGTTTGTCGAGGAAGAAACTTCTGTAATTTAAAATGCTTCACTTTAGTCCTAGATGGTACTGGGGGCATGGCAGGAGGAGGGAGGTAACTTAAAAATATCTCGGTTTTAGCCTAAGCAATTTAATCATTTCAATGGGACTAATTATTTTCATCCAAGAACTGTTAATTTAACAGGTGGACTTTGGTCGTTTGGTATAGTGTATACCCAGCAGCCCTTGTAATCTTTCTAGTTTTCAAGGTTGTTCAGTTGTAGCATGATTTCTTCTGCTTTTCATAAAATTTATAAGATTTCTTTGGTTGATAATTGCTTCCCAAGTATTCAGCTTAAAAATTATCCACTTAAAATGGGATGGGCACATTGTAATATATCATGCTCTTTCTCTTCTATGATTAGACAAACACACAGGTAGTATTGATGTATGTAATCTCCTGGCCAAACTGTGACTGCTTCTGCAAAATTGCCCGATAAAACCAGGGAAAAGCCAGTAAAATTCAGTCATGCTAAACCAAATATGATCAAAATGTAGCTCAGCTGAAGCAAGTGCATTAAGAAATTGAAGGAAAAAGTAATGTTTTTTGCTCTTTTGATACTGATCATTTAGCTCTAGTCATAGCTCTGGTGTCAAAGAAGCATCTTTGTAATTTCTGTATCCACTTTTGAGTACTTAATTAAGAAATATATGCATTAGTGATATGTACAGCCCATTTCCTGGAAAAGGCATGAGTGGACCTACTTTGCTACTGCTGCAAAATAAATCTATTTGATAATTTTACTGGGAAATGGTTCATACATCGATCTGATATACATAAGCTACTGATCTTTGAAAAGACTTAATGGGACTAAAGGGAAAACACATTTATTATTTATAAGACTGAAAAATTTCACATCCTACATGGGAAGAAGAGGGAGGACCCGAGTTATTTTTAAAAAAAAGTCTAAGTCTGGCTTGAATTATACTGTTATAGGAGAGTCTCTAGAGTGTGAGGGATGAGCATAACAGTTTTGGGTGCCTGGGTTTTGGAAGTCTTGTTAATATTCTCTGTACAATTAGAAAGTTAGTAGAACTCCACAAAGATGGCTAAGTTAAAAAAAAAAAAAAAAAAGTGTCTGAGACAGTAATGCTGTTCACTAAGTGCACTAATATTTTCTTGCTCCATAAACTGGAGTTGTATATTTTGCCAATATATGTTCTCAGTTACTGCAGTTTCTGCAGTAGTATCGCAAATGAAGTTGGTAGGTCACTTTTGCCTACAAGCATGTTTTTCAGGCTGAATTGTGGAAGAGATATGAGAGAAGGAAGAGGAGTAGAAAGGAGAAAATTAATAGAAAGGGATAGAAAGGGTAGGCATTGTCTTCAGCACTGGGTTTCTACAAATGTTCAGTCTGCTGTTAATACTTAAAGAAAATAATCTGCTACAGTTTAAACAGTTATTAAAGCTGGTAAATCTTAATAATAAAAACAAGCTAAGAAAACTCATAGTGAACCAAATAGGGCTTTTGGTATTATAAATATAAATCTATCCCAAAGTTACTTTTCAGATACTTTTGTCTTTTTTTTAGACTTTATCTGGTGAAAACTGTTTTGTTTACTTTCGTAATTCTTTGTTTGAGAGTTTCCAGCCTTCTGGTTAATTAGACTTCAATCCACTGTGAAAGGAAGAGCATGGTGTAGGAAAGGTTCATAAACAAATAGGAGCAAACAGTCTGCAGCATGGCTGAAATCCATACATAAGAAAATAATCCCATTTGTCTGCTTAGATAGATGTAATCCCAATATAACCTTGAAATTTACAATGCTTTTATCAACTAACATCAAGAGTTGAATTTAACATAACGGCTGATGAACTATGAAGAAGGGCTTCTGTCTCTTGAATTTCCTTTTAAATAAGTTCTGGATGAGTATGCTTTCTACTTTAAGCAGTTTCAGACATGTTTACTTAGATGCACTGGAGTACAAGATGCATGAATGTATTTTTAAGGGACCACAAAAATTAAGTTATCTATCAAAACTGTACGGATCTCTTATGTCTTGAACTTTGTAAACATCAACATTGAAATAGCTTGAACAAGTATAATTTATTCCATTGATAGCTTTGTATACAGAATAACATAAAATAGAGTATTGCCCGGTTTTCTTCCTCTTTTTCTAACTCAGTATAATATTCTAAACTCTGTCTAAAAGTGTATTCATGAAGCATTTTGTTTTCCCAGAAGTTAATGTGAGTTTAGGAGTTCATGACCTACTTCTAGATTATTATTAAGTATGACTCATAAAACACAATTTGTCCTTGAACCCTAAAGCACTTTGCAACTGGAATTACCACGTGAGGATTTTTCTTCTGAAATTCGGTTCCATTTTTTTATTTTCTTGACCTTGGGCTTTCCAGATCGTGTGTCTCTTGAATTGTGTGGACTCTGATTTCAGCCTTTCCCCAAGAAGGAAAGAAATAATTTATTATGATTTTCTGATATGTAAGCGTGTTTCCATTGCCATCATTGGCATATATTAGAGTGTTTCCAATCCACCAATGATATTTTCTTCCCTTAATACTTAAATATCAATGATTTGGATGTTCTTAATAAGGGCAAATGATGCATCTCTTTTTTAAGCTGTGAGTAGAAGGTGTACATTGAAATTATATTAAGTATGAATTGTATACAGGCATGGAGTATTTTGTATAATCTATTATGGCATGAGAAAAATTGTCATTTACAATTACATCTGAGTTGGAAGATATGTGTAAATAATGAATTCTAGAGGAATGTTTTCAGTGGCCAGCTTTATTCTGAATACTAGTACTCTCAAGATTAATTTTTTAGAATTTACTACTTCTTTAAAGGTGATTAGATAATATGCTTTCAAAATAGGCCACTGAACACAATAAAGAAAACAGGAAGGAAATCTTTGCATTGAAATCTTGAAAAATGTATATACTTGTTTGCGATCTTTTCTTAGTGATTCACAGTACAAGCAGCTTACTTGGAGTTCAAAATTGAATAGAATTTCAGGCCTTTATTAGAAGTAAAATGCCAACTATATCATCTGTCTGCTGAATTGGTATAACAACTCACACAATTCAGCATATTTTGTGTTAAAATTGAATCACTAAAACTGAGTCCTGATTAAATTATTCTGCCTAATCTTGTCTTTATTCTAGCTGTATGTATGATCTATGACAGGTACATTAAAAAAAAAAAAAATTAAAGATCACATTCTCATCTAAATATTCAGGCCCTGATCCTCAAAGTCCTATGAATGTGCTTAATTTTAGCGACGTGATGGTCCCAATGGATCTTTAGTTGTCTAATGAAGTGCTCAAAAGTAAGCAAGCATGTGAAATAATCTTTGTTAGAAACTGGGTGTAAGGAAGTCATAAAAATGGCAGTCATGTCCAAGGGAGTTAAACATCTTTTCAAATTGCTATACCAGAAGGGGTAAATTTAGCAGAAAATAAATTGCAGTCATGATTAGGGAATGGCTGCAGATTTAATTAGCTTGTTTTTAATGTTGTATATATATCAGAAAACACTTTCAATGTCATATTACAAAAGAAAATATGAATATAGAAAGAAATTAGCTAGTGAATGGTGGTTTTTTTTTTACAGTATTTTTACAGTTTTAAATTAAGGAGAACCCCATTGCTCATAAATTGTAGGAATTTTTGCATAGAACACTTCTGTAAGAAAAATATCATAAAATACTTGCAAAACTTATACTGAATTAGTTTTATGACAATTTGTAAGTAAATCTGTTAATTAGTCTGTGTAGAAATTAATTTAAAACTATAATATTAAAAGAAATCTATCATGTGTGTTATTTTCTCCATTGTCTTGTATGGTTTTCCGAATGGATTAACAGATATTTTGCACTTCCTATGCAGTTGAAATTAAAAACTTGTAAATAGAATACAGTGGAAAGCACCAATAGTTAATAAAGCTAATTTATTTTTTTTTTATTTTTTTTTTTTTACAATTGTACTTAATTGTGGAAGATTTATATAGGCTATGGTAAGGGTCAAAACAATACCTCTGTTTTTTCTAAAGTGGGGTCTTTGTGACCTCGAGGATGATTCAAGCGATCACTACTAGTCTGGCTTGTCTCTATTTATGCAAACAGTTTCTATGCACCAGCTACGACACTTGCAGTCTATAGGCAGACAGTATGTAAGAGCCTGCCTTTTTCTGCAGTGTGTTTTGGCTACGTGCTTTCGAAAAAAACGTGGTCATGTTGCTTAATGAAGCAAGTGTGCAGGATCTTCAAGTCGCTTCCTGAAGGCTTTCTTGTTCTATATTTCTTCTTCTACTCAAAAAAACCCCACACCCTCTAAAACCCCAAACCCTACTCATGTCTTATCATCGTATAAGTCTATTGTAAATTAAGGGGCAGATCAAAATAGTACTGGTCCTGGTTTAACTTGGTACCTCTTGGTAGATGTGGACTGTCTTGGTTTAGCAAGTTGCGGAGTCAGACAGTGAGTCTTTTGCATTGCTGACAGCAAAGAAATCCTTAAAAATGGTCACTTTGCATATGCAGCTGGATGGTGGAAGCTCTTTCCGTCTGATGGGCTGGGATAACCAGCCCATTAGTGATGAGGTCTGCACTACCTGTGTGGGCGGTCCTGGTGGCATGGCATGTCATGGCATGGCTCCACCACTGAGCTCTACGTGCTCTAGGACAAGTCTTCCCTGCACCGCAGAGCAGAAGGGGTCCCTGCAAGAAATGACAATGCTCCATGTAAGTGCTTAGCATTGCATGAAGCTGCCAAACCAAGGGATGGAGTTATCTCCCTTCCAGTCTGGGAGGGCAGCACCTCGTCCCTGATCGAGAATGAAGCCATCTGTCTGGAAATGTCACCTTCTGTGAGAGCCCCATTTAGTGTTCATGGATTTTTTTAATATTACTTGACTAATTAATTGGTCAGATCAAAATCGTTTAAACTGGGTTATTTTTAGGATTTAAACTAGGGAGTTACAGTTGTGCCACAAAAATCATTACAACTAAAACAAGATAGAAAGTAACTTTTTTGAAAAATTCCAACATTTCTTACATGTAGAAGAAATGTAGCAATATGAAAAAAAAATGAGAAAATCTTTTAAATCTAAATGAGTCTATTCCAGGCTGATAAACGCAGCCTAGTTGTTTGAATATTTATTTGTTTCTAGCATGCAGTTACTATAAAGAAAAGGTGGGTCAGCATCTCATCTGCCTATTTTTATACCTTGACTCGAATTTCCATCTAGTATTATCCAAGTTTTGAATTTCATTAAATCTCTTTTCCATGAAAAAGTTTTGAACAATTGAACCATTGTTCTTTAGTAAATTTAAAAGATGTCTTCTTCTCAGAGTCAAGTCCAACTCATGGCTATTTAAAATCAGAATCAATATGCGGTGGTTCATTTACTGTTCTAATTAAATTTTTTTTGAGTGCTGAGTCTGTTTGACGAATGGAGGCAGACAACTGTTTCTCTCCTTCCCCAATCCTCTTAAAATGTAAGTAAAACAAATGCAGACTATACATTGCTTGAATTTTCAGTTCATATAACAGTAAACAATTTAATTTCTGTATGCATTTACCTATTCTAGTTTTCTTCAAGTTAGTTACTGTGTCCTTGTCTTCTACTTATCTTATTACCTGTTCTGTGCAGATGCTCTGCAAATCATGAACATGCATACCATCTGCATAGGCCTTCATTTCCAAGAGTAAAGTACTCCCAAGACTAGCTCTGATCAATTGATGGATTGATAATTGGTTTACTGATCTGTGCCTCTAGAATGTGTCTTGACAGGATTCTTTTTGCAGTAGTTGTTTTCTCTAATAAAGGGAAAGGTTATAATGTAGACTATAGACAAATACTACTCTGTTTACCTGTAACACACTTGTTAGCATTGCAGCTGTTCACCTTCCTGCTTGAACTTTAGAAGAGCCTCAATAGTACCAATAAATCAGACTTCATCAATTTGGAGTGAATAGCTTCAGAAATGGAGCGATAGCGACTGATTTAGATAACTTCTCTCATCTCAAATGTCAGGCTTTAGCAGTAGGCAGAATATGTTGGAAAATGATAGGAATTTAGCCAGTATTGTCCAATTACACGTGAAACTTGGCAGCGGCTGCAGTGTTGAGTTCTATTCCCATCCTCTCTGACTATAGCCGTAGCAGTATCCTAGCCTGTACTGTTTTCCACAATGCAGACAGTGATGCTATTAATTCAGATTTCATAGAAATGTTAACTTGATAAAGAACTCCCCTAAGCACAATAGAAAATAACAGCAAATTCTGTAAAGGAAAATGCTGCAAAACTAGTGAGAGAAATGCCTCTTTCATTTGATAACCAAAAACCAATAGGCAAAATTGTGTTGTAATTTCTTAACACTTGTACAGGGGTGGAAGAAAGGTACACACAGGTACACACATATACATGTATTGTTAGTAAGGTTAAGGAAGATTTTTTTTTTTCACATGTATTAATCATATTATATTAAGATTCTATCTAAATACATAAGAAAAACGTATCTATCATGAGGATGTTGCAAACTACTTCTCAGGCAGGCATATGGAATTTTTCAGATAGCCTCTGATTAATTCTATAGCTACCTTGGGGTTTGTTGCTTTTGTGTCCTTTGCATGTTTTTGTTTGCTTACCTTAGCATTCTTACAGTTTTACATGTTGTTTTTTTCCTGTACCGTTTTGTGTACTTTTATTGCATTTTTAAAGTCTGGTGACTAAAGACAGGGAGCCAGAGGAGAAAAAACAACTATGGGTCTTTAGAGAGTTCTACAAAAAAATTACCAGGTAATAGTTCTTGATGTCACAAACAGTGACCTCTCTTGTCATCATTACTAAAATTTGTATGAAGTCGATGTTTTAGTACAATATTTGCATCTTGAGCAATTAATTCAGATAGCTGGTTTTTGATGGTTTCTTTCTCTCTTTTTGCTTCAATCAGCAGACATTTTAAATTTCCGTATAACATGCTAACTGCTGGGGCTGATTAGAGTGAAAATTTGTTTTGCATCGATGAGCCAGATGAAAAAGGAATACAAAGTTTTATTTCTGATATTACAGTTATAATCTTTTTCTACTCTAGATGTTCACATGCTCTTTAACTTGAGAAAATCAATAACCATTGGAATATGAGTTTAACAGAGGTCAATTCCATTTAATGACAATCTTGTTTTGAGATAATGTTTTTGTTTTCAATAAGAACCAAAACCAGTTTGTAGACATAGAGTTGATATATTATGCTTTGCATGGAAACCTAGCTTTCTGTGTGTTCACAGATAATTAGATGCTGGTCTGGGATGTGGGAAGATCTGAGCTTGAAAGAAAATAGTAGGTTTGATATAGACCGTTCTGAATTATTTATAGAGACTGGACCTTGTGTCTCTTGCAGGTTATACCAGCCCTTTAGCCTGCAGGTTAGGCAAGTGTTTCTGCCGATAGTAGGAGATCATGTTTGAGACCACCTGAGGAATCTGAAGGTGCCTAAGTCTGTGGGACCTGTTGACATCCATCCACGGGTCCTGAAGGAGCTGGCGGACAATGTTGCTAAGCTGCTTTCCATCATATTTGAGAAATCATGGCAATCTGACAAAATTCCTGCCAACTGGAAAAAGGGGAACATGACCCCAATATTCAAAAAAGGGAAAAAAGAGGACCAAGGAAATTATAGGCCAGTCAGTCTCACCTCTGTGCCTGGCAAGATCATGGAGCAAATCCTCCTGGAATCTCTGCTATAGCACATGGAAAATAAGGAGGTGATGTGAAACAGCCAACATGGCTTCACCAAGGGCAAATCCAACCTGACAAATTTGGTGGCCTTCTACAATACTGCTGCAGACTTGGTGGACAAAGTTAGAGCAACGTACATGATCTACCTGGACTTAAGCAAAGCATTTGACACTGTACCATGTGACGTCCTAGTGTCCAAATTTAGAAAGCCATGAATTCAATGGATGGACCACTCAGTGGATAAGGAATGGGCTCGATGGCCACACTCAAAGGGTTGTGGTCAACGACTCAATGTCTAAGTGGCAGCAGGTAACGAGTGGTATTCCTTCCAACTCTAACCATTCAATGAATCTTTTCTTCTGATTCTCAAACTTGTGATAAAGAACGTTGTTCTTAGTAAACAACAAAAGCTGGAATCTGTTTGACTGGATAGAATGACTGCTTTCAAAATATCATGTGTAGGTGTTTTCATAGGTGTCAGAGTCTAAATGATTCATATGTGAGGACATCTCCTAGGCTTAGAGCAACGATTTGAGTTGATTGATTAAGAGCCTCTGAAGGAAATGTATAACTTTACTAGAACAGGCTCATGTGCAGATCAATCTACAATCTCTGTCCTAAAGAGCAGACATATGGATTAGCAGTAAGGTTTTCCTTGATAGATGCCTGAATCAAAGAGGAGAGATTTGTTAGACATTAGACCCAGATTCTATGTCATAGGATTTATTAGATTTTGCACTGTCTCTCTCATTCTTACAGAGTTATCTAAGGGATTATGCACAAATGGAATATCTATAATGGACTGGGCTGGAATCCGTATGGTATCTNAAAAAAAAAAGACAGCCCTTGCAGAAACACAGCTCTTAGTTTTGGTGCCAACTGAAGCCTCTATTGACAAGTTAGTTGGCTTTAATTTTGAGGGCTAAGCTTAGGAGTTCATTAGTTGGCAAAGAGCTGTATAAGACTGGTCATTGAAAGAAATTTCCTGTTGCAGAAAAATAATGAAGGAGAAATTATATTGCCCTGTCTTCTAATGAGCAAAATCATCTTAGAGATATTCTGTTTTAATTTTCTTGATAACAGGACAGTCAGACTGTGTTTGTTTTAACAAAAGCCGTCCCGAAATACTAGTGATTATTATTTATGCATGCATGCATGCATCATTCATAGCAAGAAGCAGTGCAATTCAGCAACTTCCATTTAATTAGTGATTTAAGTTCTTCCTAGAAGTGCTCCAAATAATTTTGGGTTTGATGTTGCTACGGTATGGACTATATATTTAGCAATGTTGCTGATCTGTATTCAGCTCCTATTATCTGGGTGCTTTCGTTCATAAAAGTCTGACGCAAAAAGACAAAGCCTCAGAGACAAAGATCACAGAGATGTTCATAAAGGGCCCACTTCTGGTAGTTATCAAATTGGAACCAGGGAGAAGAGAGTTCATTTTCCATTGGATTGGGAGTAATCAGAAACTCAGTATTTGCTTTGCACCCAGGTGCTGGTGGGTCCCAAAGCAGCATGGTAGCTAAGCATAATTAACCTGTGGATAATAAGGAAGGGGGAAGGAGTGAAGAGCACTGAATAACTATTAATTCTGCTACAATTTGTATGGGTTCTATGATGTGTTGAAGTTCTTCATTGTGAAAACGAAGGAAATCAACCCTCAATTTTAAAAATTTGTCATGAACAAGTTTTAAAGGAGTAAATTGTATTTACCACTGTATTACCAGCAATAATGTAAGAAACTGCAAAATAAAAACAGTAACCATAATGGAAAGCCAAATCCCTCTAAACATAAGAAAAGCACTTTTTCCTTTGAATTTATGTGTGAGAATTTTTTAGTGAAAAACTCCCAGGTTATTTTCAAATGCTGAAGACAGCAGAATTTTATGGTACTTTCAGTGCTGAAGGCCTTGAATAGATGTTGTCCATCAGTTCCATATTGTGTTTGTGTCCTGTGTCACCCCATCCCCCTCTCTGATTACAGCAGTACTAGATTAAATGATTAGGCTGAAACCCCCAAAATATGCAATCAATAATCAGTTTCTGATTGTTCACTCAGCTTTGATAAAATTCAGCTTTCTCATGTTATCCTCTGCTTACAGACAAGTAGATCTCCTTAGGAATCAGCCATGTATGACTGTGAACCGAACAGCCAGTGGATCCAAATACTAGGAAGATGACCCTGCTGTAATGATTCCACCTACACTGAAAAACAAGTTGATTTATGAAGAGGAATAAACTGGCTAAACAGTGGATATGACACAAAGAGTAAACTGGCATTGTTATTTTCCATTATTCGTTTGAAATTACTGATGCAATTAAATAACACTTACTTTCCCCTCCCCTGCCAAAAAACACTGTATAAGAAATAATCAGAGTCTGGCAAATGAGATGAAAGTTCTTCCCTCATTACACTCTCTGCATTATTTGGATCACAATGCATGTTTACCATTTAAACACAATGTTCTATTTTATACACCTGCCGATTAATGCTGTCTTGTATGCTAGATAGTTATATACACACGCCACTCACTTGTCCACATCCTGTCATTTATTTAAGATGACTTTTAATTTTAGGAAAACCATACTGTATGAACACTATGAAACATTCTCCACCTAACACGAATATGTGATTTATTTTTCTCTTTGGTGAGAATCTACTTTATACAATTTATCAGTTCCAAAAGAGATAAAACAATTTGGAATAATTTTCCTCACAGAAACCTCTAAGGCTTTAAGCTCCAAATAGCAGGAGCAGTTTGACTAAGGAAATCCAAAGTTCAAGTACCTCGATGCCCTATCCCAATGTTTTAATTTCACCTCACTGAAGCCAACTAATTTTATTTTCAGGGAACATGTTACATAGCATGCAGTTCCCCTGTTACCCATATGACTTTAATATAGCAGAATACTCTATATGAACTAAAACTAGCCAACACCCGTATAACTCCTGACTAAATTAATCCTTAAAGGAAGGCAGTCATGATATGTAGCAGAAATTGAGTCATTTGTACTTTATGGAATTACAGAAAAGGAGCATTGGTATTAATGCACTCTTAACTGTTGACACTTTGGTTATTTAAGCGATTTTTTACTTAAATGAGTACCACAGGCAGAGGGATTAACTTCACTTGTAAGAGAGAAGTAGTCAAATATTTATTATTATGAAACAATGATTTAACAAAGTTAGTAGCGAATATGACAGTGTTCTACTAGATTTGATGGCAAAGTATACTTGATTATTTAATGTACAGAGGACAGGGTCAGACAGAACTGCCAGGGAGTCCCTCCCATTGAATCACGAGGTTCAGAAAAGACCCCTTTGCTTTCTGAACTCCTTTTCAGAGAGGAGCCTAGGTGCGGTTGGATGCAGTTCTAGTCCCAGATTGGTCAACAGTTTATGTCTAAAGAATTATATATGCACAATCGATCCTTTATGTCACTTAGCTAAGACTTCAGTTTAGCATGCTGTTAGTCACTTACAGAGAATCTGTTGTAGCAAGGAATCTCTCAGTCTCAAGGAACAGAAACTTAAGTGGTCATCCTTGCTCAAGGGGAGATACTGGTATGCAACCTGCTGCCCTGAAGAAGAGCTCAAAGGGCTCCTCCTCAACTATTTATAGAGTAAGGTAATTGACCTTACTTGCATGGGAACAAAATATTTAGGTCCCCACTCCAGAAAGTGTTTTGGCCTTACTGCTAGCTATGCCCCAAAGTCAAGGTGCAACTAATCACAACTCCCACTGATGGTTAGTGCTTGAGCAGGAGCTGGGGGAGGGAGCTGGGAGCTGGGGGATCGGAGAGAGCATACCACCACAATGACTTAAACATACAAACCTAAACTTTTTTAAAAATATTATTATTATTATTATTATTATTATTGTTGTTGTCACTTCAGACTATTCTTCCTGGTTAGGAATCACTTTCTGTTCTGGTATGTAAAAATACATCTTTGAGCTTCAATTTACATCAGGGAAATAAAAATTATTTGGATTTCTCTCTTTCACCCTCCTTTAAAGCACTGGGGAGGAGGGGGGATTTTTAACTTTTTTTACCCTAACATGAGGGTAAAATTCCAGTCTGAATCTTCATCTCTAGAATGGCAAAGCAGATCTCTGTGTAGTGATGGCTATACCCAGTTTGCCTTTAATGTAGTCTTGTGCAGTAGAGCAAGCTGTTACTGAACTGATGCACAGGGATTTTCTGCAGATGTAGCCTGTGCAGGACCAAATTTCATGCTGAATCCTGGCTCACAGCACCGAGGTGTGTACCTGCTACAAGGGCAGGACAGGATGCAGGAGAGGAGCTCCTGGGGACCTTTGTGTGTGTGCCTGTGTGTGTATCGCTTGGATTCTTAGGGCACAGAAGGGAGCCATATGCTAGTGACTCCTCCCTATGCCACAGTCCATAGATAGGTTTAGAGGATCTCAGAGTTTTTTGGATGTTGGAGTAAATCCTTTACTTCAGCATATGGGAAGCGCCAGTAGGGCCAACAGTTGCCTTATAGCAAGTTTAGAATCTTTAGTGACCCTCTCGGGAAGCTGTTTCAGTGAATGTCTTAAATGCTTAAATATATGGAGTATTTTTTGCTTGAAATACATAACGTAGCCCTGGAATTATAGTATGCATTGTATGAGGCATGATTTCTTCTCAACTGAACAGTGAAAATATATGCTCATCTTTTTACCTACATAACTACACATGCTCACTCGTAACCTATATCAAGGTGTTCTTTAAACTTCAGACCACTTGAAATACCTTTGTGTAAAGCCTTTGAGATATCTATTGTTCTTTAGATAAGTATTCTTTAGAAAAATAAAAAAAGTAAGGTACCTTTCTTGAAAATTCTACATATCAGATACAGAAATGTAAAAAAAATAAAAAAAAAATAAAAAAAAATTCCTTGCATTGTTTCAATTCTTATATTTTGTTTTCTCTATGTGGCATCATATGGATGAGTTAGCCTTTTAAACAGTGATGTTTGTAAAAGTTTCTTATCAGTGCTAGATATTTTTTAATATGCTTTCATTGACTACTATGTTCTTCTTTGTAATAGATGTAGAAGGAGATTGTTTGTCATTTCCATCTAATGAGACTTGTCTAGCTCCTTATTGACTTGACCTCTGTCAAGAAGTTCTTTTGATTTGTTATCAGAGTTTTAATTGATGCCAAATCCTGTAATAATCCAACGACTGGTCAAGAGCAATAACATACTTGTAGATGCAGGTCCAAGACAGCATAGTGTAACAATGAGTACAACAGTTATGGTTAATATTTATATCAAGGATCTGTGTCACTTGCCTAGCATTCTTGCTACAGTAACCCTGAACTAGGAGACAGAGGAAAGAGCAGGAGAGGTCTTAATTCATATTGGAAATTCACAGATTTTATTTTATTTTTTTTTTTCTCCAAGTGGTTATGCTTTAATTAAGCAGAAGAAGACACTCTAAAAGATCTGGACATCAAAATAATGTGCTTTATTAACTGAAGGAGCCAATACTAGTTTTTATCATACTCTCCTTCTTCAGCTAAATGACTTGTGTTGATAGGTCATCTTCATTTTGCACATTTTGAAGATAGCGTGTGAATAACTCCATGAAATTTGAAGAAAAGCATTTAATTAATTAATTAATTCCAAAAATAGAATAAAATTGAATTATCATACTGATTTGGATAGCATACCTGTTTGTGCTCTTGTGAATTACTACAGCTTACTTTTAGACTCTCATGCTGTTTTACGTTGACTAATTTGAGTATATAATACAGTTAATAGAAGACAACAGCATAATCTTGGCAGGGCTTAGAAGACTTCAAGTTCATATAAAATCCCTTTAGAGAAGGTTTTGAATTCATCTACAGTCACACCTGATAGATTTGGGTTGTCAGAAGAACTTGGAACACCATTCTACCTTTTCTAATTCTGGTCATGTTAGCTGTTCTTACCATGATCTTAACCAGAGTTACAGTAACTTCTATTCATGTCCATACTTATATTTTTTTGCCTCTAATCTTTCCTCTTGTCTCTGACACCCTCTGCCTCTGAAACCTGAAGTTTTCTGCCAAAAAGCTTTGTGTGTGTATATAGTATATTTCTAAAATATGATATTAATTTACTCATAGAATCATAGAATGGTTAGAGTTGGAAGGGACCTTAGAGATCATCAAGTTCCAACCCCCCTGCCATGGGCAGGGACATCTCTCCCTAGAGCAGGTTGCTCAAAGACCCGTCCAAGCTGGCCTTAAACATTTCCAGGGATGGGGCATCAACAGCTTCCCTGGGCAACCTGTTCCAGTGCCTCAATTTTGTATAATTCAAAATTCACCATTATAAAATTTGCCAATTCTCCCATAAATAATTTGGAGGACTCTTACAGAAAACAAAATATTAAGTTCTAAATTACATATTATTTCATATTAAGATAACTGAGAAAATTCTGATAACAATTCAAAATTTCCTGTCAAGGCGGAGTTGTATAATGTTTTATGTTAACTTACTCTTTCAACAAACTGCCTTAGAACTATCCTTCTGCTTAATGCAGCCTGAGGATTAAAAAATCCCCAGATGTCAACTTCTTGATTACAAGGAAGCAATTAGTAATAGAATCTAAATTTATATTCCTCAAGATGAAGAAATAAAACCCCTCTGAGAGTAATTTCTGTGGGCCGCATTTCAGAAGAAAGTACACTTTGAACAACAAAAACCTCTACTGTGAAAATGCAACGTGATATCATTAAAGTTATAACAGTGTGTTATATTAGTGTGCTGCTATACTTTAAAATAAATAAATTAATAAAGCTGGGGTTTTGTTGTTAAAACACTTCTGAACAAAAATATGTTTTGGCAAGTTAATGAAATTTACAATGAAAATATTTTAAATTTTTAGGTATTTGAAAAAGTAAATTGAAACACTTAAGATAACCTATTCAATATGTCTTGAGAAATTCTTGCAACTTAATTGCCAGCTTCCATAGATACAAAGGTTAAAATCTGAGGACCAGAGACCTCCTATGAAAGATCTGGCTTCCTGAAATTAATGCAATTTATTATTTCTCAAAATTTCATTAAAACTTTGAGTTTAAAATTAAAATATCCTATCATTATCAGGAAAAATAAATAAAACCCGATACTTTAATCTTCCTTTTATCAAGAATAGGTGGAAAGTGTTTATGAAGTAATAGATGCTATAAGTGTGCTGTGGAAATACATTGTTTTATGGAGAGCTTTATGTTCTTTTTGCTAAGACGCTCCTTGTTCTATTTAACTGTATAAATGGGATTTAAATTTCTTTAAATCCTCCTTATTAGAGGGTTATTGTTTTCTTAACCTGTTGTGAACTCCAAATTAATTCTTTTAAAGCTTCTCTATTTAGTGATACTCTGTAGCATATCGTACTTTTTTGTTGGTAAGCATGTGTTTCCCTGAGTTTCACTGCAGGTCCTAAGTGTGATGTCTTCCATTTATTTTAAGCAGTTTCATACTAGATACAATGTCTTCAGAGCAACTGACAGAAGAGTCATGTGGGTGAAAAAACACTCAGAAGTGCATTTCTGAAACCAAAGACAGTAAATCTGAAAAATGATGATTCTACAGTTTCTAGAGTAGAGGGGAAGAGGAGAAGAAAGATTGTATAAAAGACAGGACAAAAATATTCTGGACGTTTTATCCTCAAAAAAATGGAAACGTTGGACCCATTTTTAAAAAAGCTAGAAAAGTAGTACCCTGAAATTACCCACTTGTTAGCGTCATCTCTCTGCCTGAGGAGGTCATGGAACAGATCCTCCTAGAGGTTCTGTGTGCTAAGACACATAGAGGTGATTCAAGACAGCCACCATAACTTCACCAAAGGCAAGTCCTGCCTGACCAGCCTAGCGGTCTTCCTTGAGTGGACTACATCAGTGGATAAGGGAAGAGCTACGGATGTTGTCCACCTGGATTTCTCTAAGGCCTTTGACACACATCATTTTCTGTAAATTGGAGAGATACGGATTTGTTGGGTGGACTACCTGGTGGATGAGGAATTGGTTGGGTGGTCACATTCAGAAGGTAGTGATCAACAGCTCAATGTCCAGATGGAGATCTGTGCTAAATTGTGTACCTCAAGGGTCTCTACTGGGAGTAGTACTGTTTAATATCTTTGTCAATAACATAGACAGTGAGATTGGGTGCACCCTCAGCAATTTTGTCAGATGACATCAACCTGGGTGGTGTGGCTGACGTGTTTCATCCAGAGGGACCTGAACAAGCTGGAGAAGTGGGCCCATGTGAATGTCATGAAATTTAACAAGGTCAAGTGCTAGGTCCTGTCCCTGGGGTGGGGCAATCCTTGTTACCAATGCAGGCTGGGGGATGAAGGAATTTAGAGCAGCTCTGCCAAAAAGGACTTTGGGATACTTATGGATGAAAAACTGGAATACATAGAATTTATTGGCTTGATTTCTGTAAATATAAATGAATGGAAAATGAGATGCCTGCAAAAACAAATCTCGACTATTTAAGAGCTGACTAAGATATAATCTAGGTTGAATTTGATTGGAAAAAAAAAAAAAAGGTTAGAAAAAGAATGGCTTATCCAGATAAGAAAGAAATCTGCAAGAAAGGACTGATGTTGAGTTCATTTTGCTGTTCCTGTTTAGAGATTGTGTCCAAGAGCATGTATTTTTGTTGCACCCCTGCCCATCTCCATTCACACTTGTAATACTGGATGGTCTTAAACAGACATACACATGCGCACACCAACTTTCTGCCTGTAAACAGTTTGCTTCTTGTATGGTCTTACCCCTTAGGTATGCACAGTGTTGTTTTGTGCTGTGTGCTTTTTTCAGCTTTAAACCTATCAATAGGAATTGCAAATTATTTTCATGCCTATAGGGTATCTTTTGTGTAAATAACACACTCCTGTGATCTTTGGGATCCATCACTTAATTATGCTGTTGCCAATTTTATATTTTCTGTTGTCCACATACAGTATCTCTGTGGCTTGTTGAAGTCTTCTTTCCAGTAGCTTAAAGGTAGTAATTGAAACATTACACCATTTACTTGTCCACATAAAGCTGTGGTCAGACTGTGCATCTTGAGTCTGTGGTCTATTGGTAATTCAGCTATTGGGTTTTGGTGGTGTTGATGACTTTTAGTCAAGTTGCACTTCTAGTGACTTGCTGGATTGTTGATTTTCTTCAGTTTTTTAATCTATTGTGTAATATTTTACTAACTCTTTTTTGTACATAATTTCTCTACTGAATTAAAAATTAGTCAATTCAGCATGTCTAGACCATAGTCAGAGTTGAGGTAACAACAAGTGTAGACAAACTTGAGGTAGCAGAACCATAGGTAGCTCAGGAAAGCTTGTGTGCTCCTACTGAATACTGTAAGCATGTATCACTGCATTTCTGTAATTTTATTATTTCTGCTCTCTTTCTGGTGTTCAAATGGTGTCGTAGAGGAGGTGAAGCGTAAGATGTAAGAAAGGTTCAAGGAGCGTCATTCCCATGAAGCTTACCAGAAATTCACCCCAAACTGAGTGGTATGTTTAGCTCAGACATGCAGGACTGAGAGGAGAAGCACCATCTTTACGTCTATCAGCAACCCTGACTGACTTCTAGAGAGACAGTGGCACTTCCTCATAGCCACGTATCAAAAATACATGCTCAGGATTGTTTACTGATATCTAGGAAAAAATTAAAGCATAGTTCTCAAAAAAGTGGAAATCAAAAACAAAGTCTGGAGTGCATAGGGGGCTGAAAAGTCTTTTAAACTCCTTTAAAGCTTGGTTTAGCTGAATTACACCTACCTGTAGGGAAGTCACACTTCCAGCTCCATTATAACACATCCACCTAAGTTTTGGTTTTGCTCAGTGATGGGTTGCTTAACAGTAATTGGTCAGTCCTCTCTGTTTTTTCAGATTATCTTATACAGATTCTCTTGTGCTTCTCTTCTTGTGTGAGGTGGCAAAAGTTTGACCCGAGAGTTCAAACCTGAGGGCAGAGAGGAGGGTGAAACCCTGGACTTCAGGAGAGCAGACTTTAGCCTTGTCAAAGATCTACTCAGAAGAGTTAAATGAGGACAAAGCCCTGGAGGAAAGACAGGCTTAAGCAAGCTGATTAGCACTCAAGGAATGCCTTGTCCAGGCTCAAGAGAGTTCTATTGCAAAGAATAAGAAGAGATGCAAAAATGATGCAAGGCCTGTGTGGATGAACAAGGAGCTTCAAGACCAAAACAAGACCAAACTCAAAGACAAAAAGGAAGCATAAAAACTGTAGAAGTAAGGATAGGTAATGTGGAAGGAATACAGAAACATTGTCTGAGCATCCAAGTATGAAGCCAGGAAAGTTGAGCGCAGATGGAATTGAGTCTGATCAGGGACACCAAAGATAACAGGAAAATATTTTATAAGTACGTAGGTGATAAAAAGAGGACTAGGGAAAATGTGGGTCCATTGATCAACAAGACAGGGAATCTGGTTACACAAGACATGGAAAAGGAGGAACTACTGAAGCCTTCTTTGTCTTAGGCTTTCCTAGAAGACTGTTCTTCAGGAATCCCATGTTTCAGAGGTCATTGGGAAAGGCTAGAGGAAGGAAGATGTGTGCTTGGTAGAAGAGGGTTAGAATACTAAAGCAACATGAACATAAACCCATGGGTCCTGATGTGATTCACCAACAAGGGAACTGGCTGATGTCGTTGTGAGGCAACTCTCACAGAATCACAGAATGGTAGGGGTTGTAAGGGACCTTCAGACATCATAGAATCATAGATCATCTAGTCCAACCCCCTGTCAAAACAGGTTCACCTAGAACAGGTTGCACAGGATTGCATCTAGGCAGGTTTTGAATACCTCCAGAAAACAAGACTCCACAACCTGTCTGGGAAACCTGTTCCAGTGCTCTGCCACCCTCAAAGTAAACAAATTTTTCCTCATCTTCAGATAGAATTTTTCAATTTGCCCCTTGTCTTGTTGCTGGACACCACTGAGAAGAGTCTAACCCCATCCTTTTGATACCCACCTCTTAGATATTTATAAGCATTGATGGGATCCCCTCTCAGTCCTCTTCTCCAGGCTAAAAGACACAGGTCTCCCAGCCCTTCCTTGTAAGAGAGATGTTTCAGTCCCTTGATCATCTTTGTAGCCCTCCACTGGACTCTATCCAGTAGTTCCTTGTCTTTCTTGGACTGAGAAGATGAGAACTGGACACAGTATTCCAGATGTGGGTCATCAGGGCAGTGTAGAGGCAAAGAATAACCTCCCTCAACCTGCTGGCCACATTCTTTTTAATGCACTCCAGGATACCATTGGTCTTCTTGGCCACAAGGGCACGTTGCTGCCTCATAGTCAACTTGTTGTCCACCAGCACTTCCACATCCCTCCCTACAGAGCTGCTTTCCAGCAGGTCAGCCCCTAATCTGTGCTAGTGCATGGGATTATTTCTCCCTAGGTGCAGGACCCTGCACTTGCCCTTCTTGAACTTCATTAGGTTCCTCTCTTCCCAACTCTCCAGCCTGACCGGGTCTTTTTATCAGTACCAGTTTTGTATCATCAGTAAATTTACTGAGGGTATGCTTGGTCCTGTTTTACAAGTCATTGATGAATATGTTGAACAAGATTGGATTTAGTACTGACCCCTGCAGAACACCACTAGTTACAGGCCTGAAACTGGAGTCTGTGCCACTGAGCACAACACTTTAATCTCTGCCACTTATTCAGTTCTCAGTCCACCTCAGTGACCACTCACCCAGCCCACACATCCTAAACTTACTTATGAGGATGTTGTGGGAGACAGTGTCAAAAGCCTTGCTGAAGTCAAGGTAGACAACATCCACTGCTCTCCCCTTGTCTTCTTGGCCATTCATGCTACCATAGAAGGCTAACAGATTGGTCAAGCATTAATTTTCTTCGGAAATTCCATGTTGACCTCTCCCAGTAGTTCTTGACAATTCTTGATTGATCATGTTGACTGATGAAAAGCAAATGTCACTCCTTCCTTCAAGAAGGAATACCCAAAGAACTACAGGTTGGTCAGCTTCATCTTGATCCCTGGGAAGGTAATGGAGCAGCTAATCCTGGAAACCAACTCCAGGCATGTAAAGGAAAAGGTAGAAGTAGTAGTCAGCATGGGTTCATGAAGGGGAAATTGTGCTTGACCTACTTGATAAACTTTTAAATGAAATTACTAGCTTGGTAGGTGACCTCAAGAGGTCCCTTCTAATATCAACCGTTCTGTAAAGCTGTTTCAAGCTTTGCTGAATCTTGTTACTAGATTAAACATTATTTTTAGTGGAGAAGTCAGCCTGAAGAAACCTGTTCCTGATGAAAGCAACTGTGCATAAGTAGAGTTTCTTGAGAAATAAGGACAGTTCCTTTTGGTTGGAAATTCCCTGGCAAAGATCTTGCCAGACATGCAGTTGTTTTTTGTAAGAATTACTAGAGGTATTTATAGAAGTGTATGATGGAAGCAGCAGAAGAAATTGGCTCCCTTTTAGTTAGGAAAAACAGGTTTTGAGGGCAATTGAAATGTAAGTGCTTGAAGATGCTTAGGTTCTAAGACCGAGGAACTTGGCCAAATCAAGGCAAGTGTAACAGAGAGAAATGCTGAAATTACTTACTCCTACAAATAAGAGTGATTCAATCTGAGTTACTTTTGCTGAAACCTGTCTTGTATTATCAAGATTTTACTTTGCTCAGATCAAATGCAGTAAATGTTTACGGAGGAATTCAGAAATGTAAGAATTTTTTGTTCATTTTAGAATTTTAATTTTGATGATGTGTCATCAGGTAGAACAGAAAAAGTTGATGTTTGAATGAGAAATCACCAGTTTGTCTACAAATGTTGACTGAAAATGAGTATTTCCTTGCAGATATGAACAGGTAGTTAACTGTTCAGCTTCTACATTGCAACATTTAAAAAAGTTGCTATGCACTTTAATGAGATGGTAGGGAGATTTTCAAACTCTATAACAACAGCTTTTTGTTCATCTTACAACTTTGCCATATGAGAATGAGTTACAGAGGATATTTCATTTAATAACTTTGAATACATAAAAATATACAAGTATACTTCTCTAGGATCATAAAAATGTCCCCAAACTGTGAACAGGTAAAATTACATTTTTTATGAATGCTGGAGATGAAATGTTAAACACGGACTGGCAGCAACCGAATATTCTTTCATGTTACTTTCTTGCATATGTATTGAAAATTAAAGTAGTCAAAATTAGAAGAATCTAATTCTATTTGCACTCAAAATTATGCTAGAATTCAATGAAAGGTAGGCTGCATTAAAGAGGATATAGTTCCTTAGGCATAAATGTACCTACTGTACAAAACCACGTGATAAGAAAACTTGCTTCTGGAGGGGACAAATGAAATTGGAAGGTTTGTAATTGTTGCAAGTTGCTTATATAGAGTATAGCATGAGTACATTTTTCAGTTTCTCCTATTCTGATCTCTGTCACCACAGCCTACTTCCTTTCACCTCTTTGAAATATGCAGAATTAATTTATCTGCTTCAGGAAAGCATTGTAATTTTTTTTTTCTTTTGTGATAATGTAACCCATTGCAGAAGTTTGATAGCCAAATCTCAGTTAGTAGTTACATCAAGTTTTATTAATCAGTTCTGTGAATGATTTTATAAATATTTTTAAAATTTAGATTGGATAACTAATTATGTGATCTGAGATTTATATTTGTGGAAACAGGTTTGATAGAATATTGTGTTCAGAAACATGATGTTTCCATAAAGCATCCTCTGAAAAAAAATAATATTTATCATGTGAACATCTCTTAACCTAATCTCTATAAAACCAGTCATCAAAGGGTATTTTCTGTAGCTTTACCCTCAGTTTTCTCGTTTCATTGCATGGTATCAAGTATGTGATTGTTGCATAATGTTCTTAATTCAGAAAATGGAAAAAAGAATAAATCCTATGCACTCATAGTCTACCAGAAATAGAAATCCATATATTGGCTTATCCTCTTGGAAAACAGCAGAAGAGATCTGTCACAAGTCAGTTACGGTTAACATATTTTCTCCAACTGTTTTCAGACTAAATGCGGATTAATCTCTTGCTATTTATCTGTACTCAAGGTACCAGACGAAGTTGCTGAAGCTGCTGTCATGGTGAATATTGACAAGCTGAAATAGTATAATGATAGAAAAGATAATTTCAGGAGACTCTTTCCTCCTAAAAAGTACAGGTTCACTGCTACTGGTAGTCTGTGGCTTGCTTAGAACTTTTTTTGCCAGACTTTTTTTGTAAGGAAACCATCCTTTTACAATTGCTCTTGGCAGTTCTCTATTTTCATGATGTATTTTCCTTAGCAAAGGTAGCTTAAAAAAAAATATCTAAATTATATACTCTAACCATCACATCAGATTTCTGAGAACGAGGTAATTAGAAATTAAATTGGTGTGTCACCTAGTAAGACCATACAGGATTTCCTGTTTAAAATACCATCTTTGACAACGTTCAACGCTTTTGGGTTGATGGATGTCATATTTCTGCTCTATTCCAGGTTTCATGGAAATACTTTAGATGAAAAGGACGAGCTATACTTCATTATAAGGGCAAACCAACACACTATTTTTGATATGGTAAGTTTTTGAGGTAGTTGAAATATTTTGATTTAATCTTCATCAAGATCTCAAAAATTCGGAAAGGCTAGAATTTGCTGTACAGCTTCATTTTACTACTCCTGAACAAACCACTTAGGGTGTAATATGCAGTGACACCTGTACAGGTGACAGGACTTTTCCGGAGAATCCCTTTTGAGCTTTATGTTTTAGAGGTTAATCTGGTCAGCATGACAGGGTGGCTGTGGTTTGTGTGTGTGTTCAGTGGCTTGTTTGCCAAATGTGAAGGATCATACTGAGTAAAAGAGGGTTTGCTAGAAGGGAATGAAAATTTGGGATCATTGAGAGAAGAGGTCCATGAAGACATTGCATATGGTTGACACTGTTAGAATATGTACATGACGCACAGGACCTCACAGGTTAAAACTAAGATTTTTAATGCTTTTGTAAGTTTTAATTTAGAAGTGGTTATGGATCAGTTGGATTTATAATGTTGAAGTTAGGATTGCACTGATGAAAAAAGAAAAAATGAGTGGAAGAGGAAAAACTCCAGAAAGGTTTGAGTGATATAAGATGAGGTTATTTGTTTAATGTGTATTGAAATTTTGCCTTTCTAAAGAGTGAAGTGGGGTGGTGACAGGGTCAGTCGAAGTAAGCAGGTTTGGTGACAGATTTAAGGTAGTATAGTGTTCTCTTAGCAAGTGGAATTCCGGTCATCTTAGGCAGATTAGAGAGCAGCAAGATACTGCACAGAAATGCATGTGGGGCAGTGACAAAAATAGTGGGCAAACTGTATGCCAACATTTGTTCCTTTTAAAAGGTAATAACACAACACTTTCCCACTAACTGTGAATATTCAACTCTTGTTCTTTGCATGTCACGGGACTGCAGTTGGACTCAACAATGCACAAGCACATCCACATGCCTTCATTAAAATTTCATTTGGACAGCAGGGCCCCCTATGTCAAAAATGAGGTGGCAGGAAATGGCTAAATACTTGCGGTGGGGGAGGGAATGTGATACAGATACATCTTTAATGAAGAGAATAGAATGCAGTCATGCTCAAAAAGCATTTCCAAATACGCAAAAAGCTAACAAGAAAAGTGGCAGCCACAATATGCTTCAGTTGACAAGATGCCAGGTATGTATGTTGATAAATACTGTTAGAGAGATTAGAGACATCTGTGCATGCAAAATAAAACCATCTTGACTATTCCTTTATACAGTATGGTGTTTACTAGTTTTGACCAGTAGAAATGGATAAGGAAAGGACAAGTGCACAATTTGAAGACAGCTATGGTTCCATCAGGACTAAATTATATATATTATGAAACTTAAATACAGTTGTGGAGATTTTGTTTGTTTGTTTTTGGTTGATTGGTACATTCTTTCTTTCTTTCTTTCTTTGTCTTTCCACCTGTCTTATGTAGGCAACAAGGCATGGCCAATCTGTGTTCAAAGACCAGGACTATAAGGAAGGGGCAATGTTGCACTCTGTCACCAAAAGAATTAGCCAGAATTAATATGCCAGAGGATCTGGCATGTTTAGATGACTTAACTAAGCACTGCATGAAAACTCTTTCCCTTAATTTCATCCTCCTTTTACAGTTCTTTTCTTATAACAAACTTTAGTTTCTTATGTGAAAGACAGAGCAATAATTAGAAGGTCACATGGTTCCACAAGCATAACAAGGCTGGCAGTGATATGAAGAACTTCTGAGAACTGTAGTGGTTGCAGGTGAACCTGTTCATGCCAGCCTGTCTTGGGGTCTATCCGCTAGTATAGGTTGAAAGTACTCCTTGGCACCAGGAGTATTAACAGGTCTGACACAAAAGTCTGTTGTTCTCCCTTGCAATCTTCAGGCTAGGAAACATTACTTGGACCACTGAAATGGTCTCCATAGGAGCTTACCATTGCATTAAGTTGGTAGGGAGCCTAATTTACTTCTCCCTTTATGCCATCTCTAGTTATAAAGACAAGAGATATTTTTGGATCCATAATATTTCTATCCACAGTATAAAATCACTGATGCTGCTTTAAATTTATAATGTGGATACTGTTTTCTGTTTAGTAAAGGTGTTGCACAGGGGGATCCTGTAAATTTTTGTAAGAGATTCCAGAATTATATCAATGAGGAGTACATACATATAAAGCAGGAAAATATTTATAAAAACTTCATTTAAAATTGGATTTTAAATTAAATTTGCAGCATGGTTTACTTTTACTGTCTTCAGCATAAATTAGGTGTTTCCTAGATGGAGGACTGCTGGAGAAATAAACTCAATGTAAGAAATATGAGTCTCTGATTTATTGATTTGATTTATACAAATTCTAAAAGAGGAGTGTGATACTCTCAATTCTGATTGTAACAGATAAAGCAAGTAACATTCCATCCCAATCATTAATGAATTTTCCAGGTAAATTATAAACTGCCTGTAGAATAAGGCTAAACTGAAAAGAGAAAGCAGAAGTTGAAGAAAAAAAGGAAGGGAAGAGTGAAGAATATTACTCAGTGAAGGTTTGTACTTTCAGACAACGACACTTGAAAAAGATGGACTGTCTATAATGTATTTTCTACACCAGAAAAACTTAGAGCAGATGTATTCATTAGGTGGCAAAAATATTTACACTGTAGTAATGATTTTTGTTTATACATTATTTCTTAGTACAACAGATACCACATTTTTACTAGAATGTAGTGCAGATTATTTGAAAATAGTGTTATTAAATACAAATACAAGAATGATCCTTCAAAGAAAATTCATGACATAATACTACAAAACTGTACTATTTTTTAAAAAAAATAGTTTTTTAAAGAGAAAAAAAATGAGAAGGAGAGGGATATAAACTCTTTTCTAGTTATCAAACTCAGCTTAATTTATTAACTTTTTAAATGTGAATCACTATTTGAAAAATGCCCCTGCAACTTGAGCTGAATGTTGTCGGGCCTGTTGATCTATATTCGATATTGTGCAGCTGATGTTGTTCTACAAAAAGGTTGGAGAGCGGATTGCATTTATGAAGGAGAGAAACAATGGGCTTGATTTTTAGGCAAAAGCTTAGCTGAATTAAGCTATGCAAGCTGAAGTGCAATGTTCAATTTATGACCTATTTTTAGGAACAATGTATCACTTTCTGTAACAGTGACAGATAAACAAACACACACATATATACATTTTTTTTTGGTTGTGAGGGGGACGACGGGACACAAATACTCGAATTTTTCTCTGTGTTGTAGCAGTTTAAGGAACAAAGCATAATAATATCTTCCTTTCATCACTGTTTGAAAGTTGTTTTGGCAGGAGAAGGCACTTTCTAGGCAGTAGATTGGGCCTTAGCAGGAGTAGTGCAGTACATATCATCACAGCAAAGGGAGTGTTGTAATATATATTGTCAAAGTGTATTATTTTTGAAACTGTTGGTCTGATGTGTTCTACAAATACCTTGATGATATACAGTAGTGGAGTGCAGCAGGCAGAATTCATTCTTCAGACTGCTGTATGGGAATATTAACTTTCATAGTGTCATAGAAGAGGAAGACTAGTTCGTTTCTTGATTAACTGATCATAAAATTCTTTGAACTGAAGTGTCTTGTATCTTTACCCTGCATCTGATTCAATCTTCTCAACAACTGAATGTTTTTAAAACATTAGAAAAGGACATGGTTCCAAACTCAATAAGAAATAATTGTATGAATTTACCATGGTTTCATTCAAGAAGATGAAAAAAACAAAAAGAGATTGAAAGTTCATTTAATGCATTCATGAGGCATGGTATTGGTTTTCATACAAACTACAATTTGTAGACAACTCAAAATATCTGATCCATTGTAAAAAAATACTTATAAATCAGTTAGTAGCTTACCAGCTAGTTAAATCAGAACCAGTTTTCATTGAGCCCTAGGGGGATAAGGAGAGGGAGAAAAGCACCCAGTATCAATAAATGTCTAATTTTGCATACTTAGAAAACGGGCTTAGTTATTTTCTTAAATGGAGAAATTGCATTTAGAAACAGGTCTCAAAGTAATACTGGCAATACTGAGATTTATATGCCAACTTTTCACCTCCAAGTTTTTGCAGCCAGGTAAGAAATAAGTTTTATATGAATAGAAGAATAAAAGAAACACTCCAAAGAAACAAGTTTTATTATAAATATTTTACCTTTCAAATGAAGGAAAATCACAATAACGACAACCATATACCGTGAAATTTTTTTCTGTTCACCATATTGCCCATACTCCAATAGTACTTTTCTCTTTCTGTTACTTGCATAACTCTCACCAGAAAGGCTTCATTTCTCATACTAATCATCAAGGCGTTTTGATTTGCTGAAATGTAATGGTCCAATTCTTATTCTTTTATCTGTGTAGCTTTATAGCAATGTGTTGGAAAAGACTACCAAACTGAAAGAATGTGCTTTCACTTGCCTAAAAGCCCTTATTGCTGAAATATTTTTTTATTTTTTTAACCAAGATAAATTAGATGAAAACTCTTCTGGTCAACCGAGTTATGCTGCCCCAACTGGTCCTGTAACATGGTAAGGGTTAAGGAATGCTAAGCATATGATTCACTTAATCTTTTCCAATTAATTTAATCTTAAACCTCCTCAGGTCTGAAGGTTATGTAGATGACAAGGACAAGGTTATACAGATACACAGTAAGTCTTTGTCTCCAAGAAACCTGGAGGCTGCCTAAAATAGTAGTTCTCTTTGACCTTGCTTCTATAAGTTGACAATAAATGATTTTTGATTCAAAATTGCTAAGCTTATTATGTTTTTTTTTTTTTAATTAAACATACTTGATGTCTGTGTGAGTATGAATGCATATATAAAACTCACTAACAGCCTGAGTGAAATATTGGTTATATCTTAAACTGAATAACAAAGGAAACTTTTCTAGAATTTCTGAAATCTTAACAGTAGAAATGTGTGTGGTTTCATATTCACAGGAAAATGCCTTCCACTGCAACTAAATACCTTTGAATTGGTGATAATTAACATCACATTATATTGCTACATAAAAATTAAGGTTCTAACCTAGATAATCATACCTAAGGAAGTGCAGATCCCTACCTGGTCATGGCCATGCCATTACTGATCAGATCCAAAGCTCCACAAAATGATACATAATGATAAAATCAAATGCTGTGAAATCAGAGCACAATGGCTTCCCTACTCATCTCCAAAAAACACCTTCATAAAACTCCAAATTTAAGATTTCTTGCTAGTGGTTCTGTACACACTTCTGTCACATCCATGTAAATGGATGCCTAAGTAGCATTTTTAAGGTTCAAATCCTTTTAATCTGTCAGTGTCTTTGTCTGGATTTGTTGCTGATGTTAATGTCTCCCTAGTTCAAAACAGGAACATTACAAAAGCATATTGTTATTTTGAAAAGTGCTTTGAGATGCTCAGGTGGCATATCAGAGAACTGTAAAGTGATATAACACCAAAGTAAAAATTAAGTTTACTGCTACCTTCTCTCTATGTCATCAAAGTTTTACTGCAACTTATAATGTAACAATTTGTGCCTTACTAGAAGAGTATTAAGTAACTGAAAATCTACAGATTCCACAACCTGTACAACAATCTACACAAACACTAGTAAATTAAATATTAAATTATTACTCCTAAGATCCAACTCAAACCCATAGTTGGGACTTCTTGAGAAACAACAAAACCCTACAGCTTTTAAGATAGTCTTGTTGAAAGTAAATATTTGGGGGGTTGTATTCTTATGTAAGGAGAAAAGTACGGGTATATAATTAGGGCAAGTATGTATGCCATGGATATATTGAATTTTGCACAGAATTGCATTTCAGTTGTGTTGCTAACTCTAAAATCCTTGCCAATACTGTTTAAACAAAATAGATAGCATAAATACTATTGTGGAAAATGTTGATAAATTTTTCTAGAGCAATATCATAAGTGTTCTAATAGATGCCTTGTGACCATAATAGACAGCCTTTCGCAGTCCTCTTTTAAAGATCAACATGTTAGGATTGTATTAGTTGAAAGAGAAGAAATATATCCCAAATCAAATGAAACCCCATGGGGAAAGTTCTGGTTTCTTTCTTTGGTCTGACTTTTTTGTTCATGTGTCAGCTGCAAAACCTGCCTTTCATTTTAAAAAGGGCAGTGTGAGCCTGATCTACCTCTGCAGCTAATACCTATGGCAGTGTATTACAATAACAAAAAAGTGATCCTTGCATTAGAAATGCACCATTAGCTTTTCTTTGCTCATTTTCCTAACTCAGTGTAGCTGATTCCAAGTGAACAACATATGAAGAAACAAGGATTAAAATTTGTCCATGTTCGAAGCATTAATGCAAGTGAGCCCCATGCCATCTGAGCTCTCTTAAAAGACAGAATGTAGGATATAAAATGGTATTCCAGGCATTTTGGAGGACCCCAGGCTAAAGAGGTATTATAGGTAAAGCATCTTCTCCATTTGCTATCTTGCATTCTTGATGTATGGTTAATGCAAGTCTTATGTCAAGGCTTTTGTATTTCTCAAAGATGGTGAGGAGAAACTCTATGACTTCATAGTCATTCAGGTTGATAAATGCCTGGTTGTTTTTTTCCATTTCTATTAAGTAGGTGTTCCTCTTTTTGCCTTTACTCCTTCAGAATACTTTAATTACCACAGATCGAGAAAGGCTACTATGTAAATATTTAAATAAATACACAACAACGTTTGACTGTTTTTTTCTCAGTCCTAAAGTTTAATCTGTTATTGGGTCAGAAGCACCAATCTGTAACCCTCATTAAGCCTTTTGTTGGACCTTGAATATTTGCAGATAAACGTTTTCAATTCATGACCTTGATAGATGAGATAAATCATATTAACCATGTTGCATAATTTTGGATAGTTTGTTCTAAGGTGATACTGTTTTGTATATGCGTGTGTGGCTTTTTAACAAACAGGTGTGGCCCCTGCAAGAAGGTAGCAGAAGCTGAAGATGTCACTAATCTTTTAAAATCTAGGAGAGTGATAGCAAATGACAAAACTACTGGCAGGAGTCTGTAGCTAGCATTACTAGACTTTAGCAAACACTAGTAGTGATCAAGATACTTGCTAAGACCAAGCACTTAACAAGAACCAAAATGCTGGGCCAAGAAAAAGGGCTGAAATGGCTCAAAATTAATATTAATTTTTATAGTTTGAGGAATGCAGACTGAAAACAGGAGTGGGAAGGGTTTGTTGGGTCATCAGAACAAATGGATGAGTTGTTCATTTGTCATAAGTGACTAATGGACCATGTCTGTAGTTGTGGTTGGATTAATTTTGCAAAGTATCTCCTTGTGTCTCTGGGCAGCCCTTCAGGCACCCTGGGTTGCTTTGCTTGTGAATCCTGGAAGTAATCTAGTTCTGGTTTAGAATTTTTTCTGAGAATCTTATAATGACTTTCATAAAGTCAGGGGAACTTTTGCTCACACGATCTTGGTAAAAGTTGCCAACTCAAAGTAAACTATGTCATTGAAATAAATAGTAGATTTTCCATCACTGTAATTTGAATACAATTCAAGCTCTTTCAGATAAGCAAATTAAAGAAGAGAAAAATTCCAAATCTGTATATTCATCGTAAGTTCTATACTTCAGTTAGGAAAGAAATTAGCCATTAGATATCTATTTAAGTATTTTCTGTGCATGATGTTCAAGTTATTAAGACTGTCTAAAAACACACACACACAAAAAAAATGCACTTCTTCATATGATGAGAGGGATTAATCCATATTCTTCATCAATTTAGAGCCTATTATATAGAAATGGAAGTGTTCTATTCAGCTGGGCTGAGTTGCTCATGATTCTTTTAAGACACTAATTAAATGTCTCATATCCAGCAAGTAATAGAGCCTGCTGCTTGTCACAAATGGAGATTTGACCAAAAACCTATCGAGTTCTTTAAAAATGTCTGAAGAATAGAAACACTACAATACATTGTATAGAAACCTTAAATCTAGTTTCAGGGAGGAAAAATACCTCAACCATTCTTTGATGAACTTATAAAAGGAAAAGTCTATTGCAGTATGAAAGTCTGACCTTCTGAATTCTACTTTACAGAACCTGTGACGTGAGGAAGGTATGTTTCCTTGCTAAGAACATTAATTTTGTTTTAAACAATATGTTTAAATGAAAGTTCTATGACCCGTACAAAGCTTCAGAAAGATCCTTTTTTAAAAAGTAAACTAGTTTCTAAGGAAGGATTTGTTTCATCTTTTTCCTCAGAAAACTCAGGATCAAATTATGGTAGCCCATTGTGCAGAAATCCCTTCATGTGCACTGTAGAATTGTGACTATTTGCATTTCTGTGGTGCAATTAACAATCTGGAATGAAAAGTGTCAGGCATTCGATCTCAAAATGTGAGCTGAGTTCACAATCCAGAAAACTTCTTGCGTATTCAGACATGTATTTTATATTGTTTCAGCCTCCATTTAATTAACACTGCTTGTTGAACCTCTTCTACTATCTATTGTATATGATACCTTTCAGAAGGCAAATTAGATGATGTCTTCCTCAAGCTCTGATAGACCTTGTAGGATAAAACAGGGACTGTCGTGTATTGAAAGAAGCCTCTCAATCTGTTTAATTTTGCCCCATTTACCAGAGCAGCAAAGAAGTTAAAATGGTAGATAATACATGTTCCCAAATTTGTTGAATGGAGAGTACTTGGACCTAGATTTTGTTTCAGCCATTAATCTCTTATCTTTAGCTTTTTGCCTAGAAGGTATTGTGTGAGATTTTAAGGTCATACAGGAAAACGTAATATTTATAACTTAAATCTAAAACAATAATCTGTCATGCTGTAGCCATTTCTTCCTTTGATTTCTGTAGTATTTGTCAAACCTAATGAGAATGGTGGCTCAGGACTGTAATAGCAGCCTGTACCATCCAGTAACAAGAACCAAGGTAGAAGAAATGAAAAGCTTCAATTGATGTACAGGCTCATATATCTTATAAGAATACCAGCTTTTAGTTGTCATTCTTCTTCCTTGCTCTTCATCAAGAGATATTTTTGTGTAATGTTTCATTAACTGGAAGAAGTTCTGGCACTCATGTGACTTCTGTACAGCACAAAGATGAAAAACATTTCTCAGAAGTACAGCATGACTCCTTTCATGGTCTAGAGGAACGGAAATTTGAAAACTTTGTCCAAAAACCTGCTCTGAAGCCTACTATGGCATTCCTACCACTATAGCTCATACATGAAGGTAAAACAGAAGGAGAGGATGATATGTTGAACTAGATAGTGATGAATATTGCACCAATGTGCAGTGACAGTACAAAAATCAATTCATTTTGTTTAGTTTTTAAAGATCGTTTTATTGCGTATTTCATAATTCCATATAGCAGCCGCTTACCTGTGGAAGAATAGTAAGATTAAAAGCGAGAACCACAAACTGAAACAAAATCCAAAACCTTTTAGGACTACTCATGGAGCAAGTCAGTATATAGTGAACAAAATTCACGTTTCTAAAAGGGGCTATTTTTCTATGTAACATACCTATTGCACTTAAATCATGCTCTGAATATGTGATGATCATGTAAGTTGTCCATGCTTGTGCTTTTTTTTGTCCTATTCAAAGAACAAGTCAGGAAGTGTTTGCATTTTACTATGACTGTGGTTCAGGTCATGAGAGGTCAAGTGTACCTTGAGTTGTCTGCCTGAGCAAACATGCAGACAAACCTTTTCATCTCAAATTTCAATTACAGCTTAGAACCTTTCCTCCCAGTCTTTTAATGGGAAAAGAGGAATCAATGCACAACAGTGCTAACCCAGACCTGGTAATTTATTTTGGTATGTGGCTTGCTTACACTGACTTGGCCATTGGAGGAATTAAATCAGTACTCATGACAGCTTCAGCGTTTGTGCAGGGAGTTGCGGTGTTGTTAAGTTTAACTAAAACAGGAACAGGTCTCTTTCTCCCTTTAATTGCCTCAACATCAGGAAAAAAAAAGAAAATGAAATTAATAGGTAATTTGTGGTGAATCCTATCATTACAAGGTCTCTGGAATTTCCTGTGTAATATAATAATCAGCATTTTTCAGATAGAAGTCCTACTTTTTTGCTCTCATTTATGTTAATCTTATATCTCTGTGATTTCTTTGAAGCCAGATGCATCCTATCTAGAGGATAAAGAATTGAAATATCAGTTTTTTCATCTTCCTTGCCCTGTTCAAGAGATACAACTATTCCTGTGCAAGAAGTACTGATGCCCTATACACCCTGCCTTCATAAAACATCTCCAAATAGCAGCTACTAAAGGAGAAAGAGGCCTTGCCTAATTACTACTTATTATGTGCAAGAACTTGAAGTCTAATTGGCACTATTTAAATGATAATATTATTAATAATAGGCAATTTATTTTTTTTTGCCTTTCCTCTCCCCACCTCCCCCACAGGAGAAAAGGAACTAAATAAGAAAAACTATATTAACAGAACTTTATACTACACAGGGAAAATCACAAACCCACAGTGGTGAGGTAGAAGTTCCAGTAATCATTTTTTCAAAATCATAAATATTTTATCTTCTGTTTTCTCTACAAAACTTATTGTTTAGTGCATTCAGAAAAAATATAGTCAAAAATATCTGATAAGCAGTTTAGAAAGAATTAGGGTTGATGTTGAATTTCTTGCGGGTTTGGGGTTTTTTGCCCCACTTCCTGGAATTTGATGTGACATGAATATTCTGATGCTGTTGTTGCATGAATATGTCTAGTTTGCACTAAACGACTGGTAAGAGTCCTCGTAGTCACAGCTTCTGAATGTATTTTTTTTGAGATGAAGCAATGCAACTTTATTCTCACTTAAATACACTCTCACCCACAGAAATACTGCTCAAGTATTCTCCCCCAAACAGGCAAAAAAAGTCACTCTAAAGAATAGCAATGACTTCTTGGGGTTTTTTATAGGAGTCCTGAGGTTATATGATTTTGCATTTCAGTATCCACTGACATAATCTCCTATCTCAAAATGCTATCAGAGTGTGCACCAATTGGAAGGAAGACGTGCAAATTTCTCATGTGGTTCTGCATCTAAAAACAAAAGCAAAATCAACTTCAAGCATCCAGACCCTCAGCTGCCAGAACAGTCCTTGTACAGCTCTTGGGCATAGCTCAGGCTAGTCTTACTTGTGACAAGATAAGACTGTGCACTAGTAACATATCATAGTTGCATTGTCAGCTTGGCCACGTCTAAAAAGCAGATCTTCTGGCCTTTCAAGGCATAGTAAGCTACCAAAGGAAAATATTTCTGTGCCTGAATCCTGACCTTCCCACCACTACAAGTACTTTTTTCATTTCCATCTGTGAAGTGTGTTTCTGTTATGTACCCCTTACGCCTCGTCTGGCTCCCATCCAGACTATTTTGTTTGGTTGTTTCTCAACTTCATTCCTTGCAGCCATCAAAACTGCCTGCTTGCATGGCAGGATGCCAAGGTATTTGTAGTAGGACTCTGGTATACTTGCTCCCACTCAGTGATGCTCTCAACAAGGTTTTTTAACATGTTCCTCTTCTTACCGTAACTCTATTGAAGAGAAACACTCATAATTTTGTGTTTCCTTAACTATAAGTTACAAACGAACCAATAATACCCTCTCTGTTGCTTGCATTCAATCTATTAGCAAGAAAATACTTAAGTAAATAGACGTGTGACCTTTAACTTCTCGAAAATCCCACAGACTTGAGCCTTGTTTATCATGGAGTGTATGAGATGCTATATACTAAAAGACAAACATAATGGTGCAAAAAATTGTCTTGCAAACATTGTACTTAAGAACTGTTAAATTTTATGATGCCTAGTTTTATTGTAAGTCTCTGCCTTTCATCTGCTTTTACCTGCTGATAGGTAACTGTTCTTCAGGATTTAACTTTGAAATACATCTTAGTATTTTCATATGCAGTTAATGTTAAAATCAGCTTGAAAGAGAAATATCCTGTCCAATTCTGCCAAGTTGTTTCTCCATAGAATGCTCCTGCCTCAGGCCTAGAGTTGATCTCACTGTATAAAGCCAATGAATTTGTTGACGAATTGTGGTAGCTTCAATTAGTGTGAACTGAAAATGTCTGTGGAAAACAGTAGATTTCAACAAACCTCTGGATTTTAAAGCCTTTTTTTTTAAAGAAATGTATGAAATGTTGGTATGATTAACTGACATTTTAAGGGCAGAATATTTGGTTGAAGCAACTTTTTATTTTAAAACTTCAGTTAATTATTTTTAATAAAAGATCAAACAGAATTGGTACTTAATTGAGCATTAAAAAATAGAGCTAGTGATCCATATTTTTGTCTATATTGAAAATATTTTGGTATTTGTGGAGTGGGAAAGCTCACTATTAGTCTTGCGGTTTAACATCCTGGATCCAAACCAAACTTTTTTTGGTGATGGAAAAGTTTGCAATTTAAAATCTATTTCCTTGTTATTTGAAAGACCTGTTACAGGAAAGTTTATTCAGTCAACAAGGAGAGAGATACTTAATTTTCTAACAGGAGCTATTGTCTTGTCTAAATACTTCTGAAATGTCAAAATGCAAGTAACCATTTTTAGAGTCAAAGGACTAACACAGTCAATAGGAGAAAGGATTTCAGTGAGGTTGAGGGAGGACTTGGGTGTTGATGTAGCTGCTGACCTTGCACATCTACTAGCATGTATATTTGGAGTGTGTACATAGCAACATACACCTGTAAATGTAGGGCTTTGAAAGCGCTATGAAGATATGTAAAATAGCTTAGAGGTAAACCATATGCATCTACTTAAAGAAACAATAAGTTTTTAAGCTAAAATTCAACATAATTTTAAATCATGGTAATTTGTTGGTAGTATGACCTGCAAATGCTACATCCGTGAACACACATATTTCAGTGGTCATAGACATTTTCCAGTGAGAAACCGAGTAGTTTAAAAGTTACTGTTTTGTGATAGTACAAATCGCTTTTTGAACTGCTCAGAAACTTAAAAATACTAAAATAGCTTCACTATTAGAATAGAACTGTGTAAAAAGTTGGGATGAATAATTCATTTAACCAATTCGTTTTCTTTTAATCTTAATGAGTTATCTATGAGCAGAAGAAAACTTTCTTTATCTTAAATGTTTTGCAAAATCATTTTAGAATTTTTGGCTTCTAAGTGGTTCACTAAGACTACAGGTAGTTTACTAACACTAGTAAATACATATTTAAAAAAAAAAGTCTGAAGTGTTTTTTTTTATTTATTGCAAACAAAATTTTAATTTGCTGCAAATCTCTCAGATGAGACTCTTGAATGTTGTGAGCTCCCAATTCACTTCCAGTCCATATTCTCCAGTATTAACTTACTGTGAAGTGTTTTCGTTGACTTGATATTGGGGGGTGGGTGCCTGTAGAGAGTAAATTTATGTTTTACTGAGTCAGACTAAGAGATATGTTGGTCTCTTATAACATTAGAAATCTTGAAGTCAAATATTTCTAGGGAACAACTCCACCTATTCCAGGTCCTTCCACCTTTCCAAATGAAGTGCCATTGTTACACTATGTGCAACAGTAGCAATCTGGATATATTGGAACTGGTAGGTATCTTGTTTGTATTAAAGAAAAAAAATGAGTCTTAAGGGAACACACTTAAACCACATTGATTCTTGTTGACAGTGCTCTTATCAGAGTTGGAGTATTCATATCCCTTAGGAAACTGAACTTCCTTGAAATCTTCATATTTTTCTTTTTATTTCAATAAGTTATCATTAAATATGAAGTTCTAAACTCACATTGTTCTTCAGTTAAAGATCATAGGAAACAGGTCTTGAAGGGACCTTGCATATACATATATTTTTTGTGTGCGTTATTTTGTAACATTCCTTCAAAGAACAGAGTTGCTTGTAATATTTTTCTTTTATCAAGCCTTTCTTTAAAGCTGTGAAGTACTTGACAGAAAGTAGTGTTGAGGGAGACAATTTGGTTAAGGAAAGTGACATAAATGAGGTATTCTTGCTGTTGCCACTTTGTCTGTACTCTGAATTGCCAAGTATGGATGCAGTGATTTTTCTCTAATACCTCCTGTAGTGCTCCGCAGTCTCTGTTTTGAGGAATTTAAGTAAACTGTTTCTAATGAGTACCTTTTATAGGCATTTAACTAAAAGCTTGTCATCGTCCCATCTTCCATTTGCAAGTAAAGCTTGACAAACTGTTTGCTAGAAACAATATTTTAAACTACCCTGTCCAAATAAAGACACTTCAAGGTCAATGACTAATTTTTTGGTGGTGTTCTTCACATCATTTGCCCTGTACTGCATAGGCAGAAAAACTTTTTTGTATTAATTCTAAAAGTGTCAAAGAAACTGGCATTTTGAAGAATGAGATCAAGTGCTTCCTGTGTAATGAAGCATAATTTTGTGTGTCTGGGTATATATAGACAACATACAGTCAATTGTATGTTTGGGTATATATAGACAACATACAGTCAGGTTTTTCACTGAGAAAGTTGTTTTTTTCTGCAGACTGAAGAGCTTCTGGAGTGAACATAATGCTTTGCCTTTCTTATATCATTCTGTTTCTTAAGTCAGAGATGAAAATGTGGCTATGGCTCTGCCTGTCTTACCTGGCATTGCTGCCATACTTTTATTAATAGGAAACATTTCTCTCTTTTGTCTATCTCTCTCTCTTGCCTTCCTAACAATGTGCACTGTGTCCTGGGTGGCTGTACATGTTCTATAATTTATTCAATCTACTCACTGTGTCTTATGAAAATTTAAAGTAAAGTTGCTATGAGGAGTTTTGTGTATGTATAGTTTTCATATGCATTCAGCCCACAAGTAGAAGAGAACAGTTCAGTCTCATACTGTGGTTCTTGTACATGCTATGCAATGAGTAGTACTGTTGATCAGCAAGCTGAATGAATGCATTGGTTTCAGATAGAAGATGATTGAAATACAAACTTTAACTGAGAAATCTTAAGTTTGTTTCAGTGGAAAGTAGCTACTTTGCCCCTTTGTACCTCTCTTCTTTTTAAAGTTTATAAAAATAAAAACAAACAAACAAACAAACAAAAAATCCTCTTCTCCCAAAAAACCTTTAAAGTAAAGACTTAGAATCAGTAGTTGCACTAGTAGCAGCAGTTAAGGTAGCACTAAACTGACTATCTGGAGTGCTGGTGACTGTTGAATCAAAGCAGAAAGGAATTTTTCACACGTCAACACATCCAAGAAAGCAGAAAAATATCTGAAGGAGTTACCTTGCACCAAGACAGATATTATTATAAATTAATAATTAAGGTGTTGTGTTCAAAATAACTGTTCGTGCAAAAAGGCACACATCCTATATGTGGAGCCAAGAATTTATCTTTAGCCCAATAAATATTTTAACAGTTTAATAGTTCAGTTACAACGACACACTGTTGTATCTAATAGCCCAAATCAACATGGAAAGATCTCAATACTGCTACTTGCTATTACTACTACTATTGCTAATTTAAAATTGCTATACAGGAAAACTAATAGTCACATTTTTCTTTGGTGTGATATTCACCCTCCCAATGTCACTCTGGGTCTGAACTTTGAACAATGCTTGTATTCCTTCATTTTCCTGATCTAGCATTTATTCATACCTATTACGACAGAAATACCTTCTTGGGAATCACGGAATCTTTCTGACTAAGTAAGCAAGCATTAAATGACTGAATTATATGTCAGATATCCTTGCAATACATTTACATCCTTCCTTTAAGTTCATCTTCTCTTTCTGTATCAGGGCACTCTGTATTCTGGCTTCGGGGGTTTTAGAAGCTCGGTACAACAATGCAGGAGATCATTTCTTGTTTTGTGTTCTCTGTGAAGCAGAAAGGGAATTTCAATAAAGGGGTGAGAAACTTTAATAAAATAGCTTTAGTTTGGAGTCAGCTTGGCGAATGAAACCTGAGCTTTCTTTAGGGCAGAAGGTGAAAAACAAAGATCTTACGTCTGTTGTTTTGTTGGACTATGTGTTTCTGTTTGCATGTATTGTAAAGACTGGACATGCCACATCTTATGCAGAAGCAGCAGTGTTTCTATTTCTATCATGTGCGACACCTGAGGGAAGACTATGCAAAGAGGTCAGAAAAACTGAGACCCCTTTTTTTCCATCATGTCAGTTGGTCCAGCAGAGAAGACTCATGTGGAAGTAAAGGCAGCTCTTGTGTCTTGGTAGTCTACAGGAAATGTGGTAGGTCCTGGCGACCTAGAAAGCCACAGCTGTTGTGATTGGCATTAAAATGCCACCTTTCTGTCCAAATCCTCCAGCTACTCCCAGTGGGGAAGTTGTAGTACTTGTGTACAGTACCTCATGCATCCTGACTGTACCAAGTCTCCAACCAATCGTTCTTGATGAGTCGAACTTGAATTGGCTACTAATAGATGATGCAAATTCTCACAGTCCCACCTCAGCAAAGTACTTGATTTCCACTGCCTAAATGATAAAATAATAATAATGTTGTTCCTTCATTGCCACATGAAATAGAACATGTCAGTACTACTGATAGACTCCCTGCCACTTCTTCCAGCAGCACACTTGCCCCACATTGTTTAGTTCTCAACCTTTCTCAAAGTGTTGGTCTCAGTGCTTAGATATAAACTTTTATGCCCTTTTTTCCAGAAATTAAGATGTTTAGCTTCAAAACTATGAGTACAAAGAATATTCATCTGCCTTCCATGAGGTCTCAGCTGCTTTATGAAAGGACATAATTTAAGTTACCAATGTATTAACTAACTCATTTGATTTTTTATAATTGATGTCTTGTGCCCAAAATATCAAGGAACTTGGCTGCAATCAATTCAAGGTATTCTTAAATAGAGAGCTGCTTTCTACCCCTCGTCTTCCATTATCACACCTAATGTGCTAAACAAAATCCATTCTTTTACAGATGCTAATGACACAAACTAAGTGATCCTGAAAGATTAAATGGTTGGTCTAGTCTTCATTGATTTGGGGAAAAAAATTAATCTCCTTTACTTTTCATTCAGTTGTGGAAAATATCTCCTTCTGGATTTTTCAGATCAGGTTGACAAGTGCATAACTACATATCTGTTGAAATGCAACAAAATGAAATAAATGATGCAGGGAAAAAATATATATTCCTGACATTTTTAATTTGATCAAACACAGTTGTCTACTAGCATAAAAATTTCTTTCAGGTTTAATCTTGATAAAATTTCTAACACAAAATTAGGAGGAATTATCAGTTGTTAATCACATCTTTAAAGTAGTTCACAGGGTACTAACCCTATATCTTTTCTACATGTAAGAACCTGTTTCTTTTAAGAGACGTCTGTGAAGCCCATGGAATCTTTATTTGTCAGATACAAGGTCACTGACTGACACCTTGGAGGTAAGTAGCATCTCCTAGGGAGTGGTCGGATTGCTAAAAGGGGGATGAATTCTACCAATATTTGAGGCCAAAGAAAGGATGATGGACAGAGGACACCAGCAAGCAATCTTGTAATATGTACACTTGCCTATTTTTACCATGCTTTCAGGAATTTCTGTTTATAGCTATAAAAAATTCTCAGCCACAAAATACAGGAGGCATAGCATAATTTTTCTGGATTTGCTAATGTTTTCTCAATCTGCTACTCATCAATGAATTATGCCTTGGGAGTACAGACGTTATGGTCAAAACCAAAAGAATTCACTTAAAGAAATCTTCTCATCCAGAAACAGTCCCAAGTCCTACTCCTCAGGGCTGCTCTCAATACATTCTCCCCCCAACCTTTATTTGTGCCTGGGATTGTCATGTCCCAGGTGAAAGACCCTGCAGTTGGCTTGGTTGAACTTCATAAGTTTTGCACAAGCCCACCTCTCAAGACTGTCCAGGTCCCTCTGGTTGGCATCTCTTCTGTTCAGCATGTCAACTGCTCCACACAGCACAGTGTTGTTGGCAAACTTGCTGAGTGTGCACTCTATCCCATTGTCCTGGTCCCAGTACCGACCCATGAAATATACCATTTGTCATTGGTTTCCACTTGGACACTGAGCTGTTGACCACAACCCTTTGAGTGCTGCCATCCAGTCAGCTCCTTAACTACTAATTGGTCCATCCATCAAATCCATGACTTGCCAATTTTGAGACCAGGATGTCATGTGGGACAGTGTCAAATGTTTTGCATAAGTCCAGGTAAATGGTGTCTGGTGCTCTGCCCTTATCTAGCATTGCTGTGAAAATATCGTGAAAGGCCACCAAACTTAGTTGCCAAGTAGGACTTGAACATGCTTAGCTATTTTCTTTGTCTTCCTCCCTTTTTCACCTTCCTTTTCTCCCTTTGATGCTGTGCTGTTGTGTAAGGTATTTGGATTCATTATTTAAATAAGGAATTTTAACTCACTGAGCACCATTTTTTTTTTCAGTCTTTGTTAAAATTTGAATCTGACACATGTTGCTGTCAGTCAGCTCCTGGAATAATAGTTACAGACAGTATACCATACTTTAATGTATGAGTACTTATAACTTGAATAAACAAGCTGCTGTATCCTTTTTCCAGAATTGGAACTGCACATAGAAGAACTGAAGCTCTTACTAAATAAAGCCTTGGGGCTTTTTGATTATATGTACTGTATGTGTATAACCATACGTAATCTTGCAAGTTCTTCTTTACCTGTCACATCATGAAAACTCCTCAAATTCTTGAGCTGCTTTTCTAAGTGACTTGTTACAGTTAGAATAGCTCAGTGTCAGACTTGCATATTGCTTGAAATTCACAAATATGCCTAAAGGTCAAAAGATGCTGCCAGAGAGCTTCTGAAAAATCATTCTATGCATCTAACATGGGATCAGAATTAGCAGACTTGCTGTTTTCCTTTAATATATCTGCCTAGAAATTAGAGCTGGATGTTGGAGGACAAGCTTTTCTTCTTCTTGACAGAGTTTAAACTCGTGTAAAGAGAGTTTCCACATCAAGTTAAATCCTGTTCTGTTCTCTCCCATACTAACCTTCTTAATATCCCACTTCCTAGAATGTACTTCTGCTTTAGCTTGCCCATGAAACACCTTGTGGGAGATAACAGTTCAGTTCCACAATCACCTGAGGTAGAAAGGACATCTTAGGGTCCTCGTTCTAAAGACTACTTGTGTTTTTCATGTGAAATTGCAATAACATAAAATAAAAATATGTTGTAGCAGAATGCAAACTTGAGTCGAGGTTTCAATCTGTTTGAGGAAAGAGCTTTAGCTTTTAGGGTTTTTGGGGTTTTTGTTTTTTGGTTTTTTATTGATGGTGGTTTTTTTTGTTTGTTTGTTTTTCAAACCTTCCAGATAAACATTTCTCTTTGAATCACATTTTCACAGACTTTTATTCCATAACATTTCTAAGGCAGTGTCAGTGAGAGTAAGATATAATGACATAAAAAATGACATTCTGGATGTTATGGGTGAATCTCTTACAATGCCAGGCACACAAGGGATTGAAAAATAGATAACCTATAGCTGCTGCTGCTCAGAATTGACTAATTATATTTAATGGGATAGCAAGGGTCAAAACCTTCTTCTGTCAGCCCTTACAAGTACTCAGGAAAACAATGGTCTTTAAGACACTTAGCTGCTGGAAGCGTTTGAGCAGGTGAGAAAGAAAGATGAGTTGTCAAGGATTGTTCAGGAAAAATATAAATAATTCTTCATAATATTTATGTTCTCAATAGGGTCTTCAGTTAATGAGATATATCTGGAAATAATTAATAATAATATATATTATAATAAAATACAATAATAGAAAATTGACCAAGAAATTAATATCAGTATTGGTTAGAGGGATGGAATCAGGCCACTCAAATATTATTTCACAAGCAGCAGCTATTCTTCTTTTTCCTACAGCATATTCATAGAGAAAATCCATACTAATACTAGGGTCAAACTGAGGGTAGCCTTAAGGAGCCCTGAGCCATGAGCTTAGGAGTTCGTCATCATACATTAGTATTCACATCACTGGGGAGGGAGGTGCTTGTTTACAAAGCAGGACCTTTCTCAGAGCTCAGCTTTTGATACCATTTTTACTTTCCAGTTCTTGTCTCTTTTTATAAATAGTAACGAGAATAAGATGTAAGGGACGGTACTGAAGGGCTGGATAAAATGAAAAACAAACAAACAAAAAGGAATTCTGGTATTGTAGCCAGTGGACTTCTGTGCTGAAAGCCTGTAAGTAAATCCCCAGCATCCGGCAGAAAGGGCTGAAGAGGCATTAGGAAGCACTTTGGTTAAAATCTATAGACAGAAGTTTAACAGAGATTTGTAACTGAATTGACAGCCTCTAAACAGTGACCTGACTTGGTGAGCTAAAGTGTAAAAACTTAATGTGTAAGGGTACTAGAGCAGTTATAGTATAATACTACCTGTGGAACTGCACTTCAGTCTAAATATTGAACAATGCTCTTATTTCTAGTGCCATTAACCACCTCAGGGTTCAACTTGTTGAAACAGATTTTTGTGGGGGTCTCTTCCCTGTAGCAATCAGCAAATAAACATATTCTGTGTCACCAAACCCAAATATAAAGATCTATTTACCAGTTGTTTCTAGTGAATGACTTGGATTCAATCTTTCATGAGATAAATTGGGTTTTTTTTTCTTCTTTTCAGTCCCTTCACCTTCATCAACAAAATTCAGCTTTGCTTTTCCATAAATGTGCAACAGAAAGGACGTAAGCAGACATTACACACATTTTGCAGATGAGAAAGCAAAATATATTTTCAGAATGGTAGATTTTTCTTGAATAGTCTAGAGATCTCTGAGGGCTACATGGTGCTCTTTTTTATGAATCTTGTATTAGTAAACATGGTATGCTGTCAGTCAAAAGCACAAATGCACATATGCAATGTACCTTTGTACAACATAACATCTAAGATACCGGTAATAAACTTCCATTTGATATTTTGAAGGCTGTTTTGTTTTACTTACAGGTCTGTCAACATTTTGTACATATTGGTTGTTGCACTACGTATTGTTCATTATTTAGTTGTGAGTATTCACTTCTGGGTAACTAATATATGTCATCTAGGAGTAAAGGAAAGCTAACAATCAGTCTGTTGGTCAGTAAAATAAAGGGCTTCTGTTTGCTGTGTAAATTCTTTTTGATCAATGTAAGATATCTGGAAAGGCTTTTGCTTTGTTAAAAAAAAGTGGGAAATGACGCATTGATGAAATTGTGTAGTCCCTTTGTGTGGTTAAGGAAAATGTAGTTATGGACAGTTTTCTGACAAATATTTTGTAGTACAATAGTGTTTTACAATGGGAAATCTTAATTTCTGGGTTGGTTTTTTTTAATAGACATATCTAAGTGAATATGTGTGGTAATTTTTATTTTTCATTTTTCTAAAAGAATATTCATATACAAATATGTTAATAAAGGTAATAATAATATCCAACTATTTTTCTCACATAGAAGATAATAATTTTTAAATATTAATCACACAAATGTAGGATTATACTGATACTGAACAATCAAAACCTTCTTTTGACCAAAAGAAGGAATTCAACTTTGATTACACAATGTTCTTTTAATTAAAAGAAGTATGCATCTTTTTTTTAGTATTGATTTTCATTATTTGTTATTTCATCTGAGAGACTTTTGTATGGAGATTAGATTTCTCTTTCCAGTTGAACAAATGCTAATAGAAGTGTTCTCCGATCATTCATTAAAGCTCTAACTGAAGTCACTTTGATTATTTTTACATCCTAAAAAACTTTCCCTCCCCTCCCAAGCATCCCAGCAAACAGGTTTACTTGAGTGAATATTTCCAAATAGAGCAAACAGCAAATGTTTGTGAAAATTCTCTTTCAAGTTTTCCTTTAGCAGTAATTGTTAAAGAATAATGATTAATCCAGGAACACATGTACTGCAAAGGTAAACCTCAAATGCACATACCCAATTTCATATACCAATTAATTCTAGTGACCTTCTTGTATCCAAACAGCTATATAACTTCTGGTCTGCCACCTGGCATCTGTGAAACTCCCCCCCAGTTGTATCATAATGTTATCAGCTTGAGGGTAGTGAGTGAAAATAAAAGGTGGAACCTCATAAGGTAAGAGTTTACTAGAGGGTAGACTGAGGGCTAATATTGCAGCTTGAAAGGACAAGTACTTTTGCAAGCAAGTAAGTTTCTCATGTAACCTCTTCTAATGAGTTCACCACATAAACACATGTAAGGTCCATACACAGAAATGGTTCCCTCTGGCTGGTTAAAGTTGGACTTTGAAATTCCCTCTGTCTTAGATAAACTTTTTTGTGGTCTATGTGTTTTTTTGTTTTTGCCCCCCCTCCTCCCCCCAAATTCTCTTTAGTGCAGTATTATCAGTTTAAATGTGTTTGGTTTGTTAAAATTTAGAATCATAGGATCGTAGAATTGCTTAGGTTGGAAGGAATCTTTCAGATCATCTAGTTCAACCATCAATCTAGCACTGACAAAAATAATGACTTAAACATATTGCAAAGCACTATGCCTACCCATCTTTAGAATACCTCTGTGAGTGGTGATGCCACCACTTCCAACCAACTAAAATTCAACCACAATCAAACCATGGAGCTGCTTTGGCAAGGAGGTTGGACCAGATGATCTCCATGGGTCCTTTCCAACCCCGTATCATTCTGTGATTCCCTGGGCAGCCCATTCCAATGCTTAATAACCCTTTGAGTGTTTTCTTAATTTTTCCTAATATCTAATCTAAACCTTCCCTGGTACAAATTGAAGCCATTTCCTCTTGTCCTATTGCCTGTTTCTCCAAAGAAGAGACCAGCCACCACCTCCCTACAACCTCCTTTCAGGTAGTTGTAGGGAGTGGTAAAATCTTCCATGAACCTCCTTTTCTCTGGGCTAAACAACCCCAGCTCCCTCAGTTGCTCCTCATAAGTCTTGTTCTCCAGACCTCTCAGCAGCTTNGAGTGGTGATGCCACCACTTCCAACCAACTAAAATTCAACCACAATCAAACCATGGAGCTGCTTTGGCAAGGAGGTTGGACCAGATGATCTCCATGGGTCCTTTCCAACCCCGTATCATTCTGTGATTCCCTGGGCAGCCCATTCCAATGCTTAATAACCCTTTGAGTGTTTTCTTAATTTTTCCTAATATCTAATCTAAACCTTCCCTGGTACAAATTGAAGCCATTTCCTCTTGTCCTATTGCCTGTTTCTCCAAAGAAGAGACCAGCCACCACCTCCCTACAACCTCCTTTCAGGTAGTTGTAGGGAGTGGTAAAGTCTTCCATGAACCTCCTTTTCTCTTGGCTGAACAACCCCAGCTCCCTCAGTTGCTCCTCATAAGTCTTGTTCTCCAGACCTCTCAGCAGCTTCACTGTCCTTTCCTGGACATGCTCCAGGACCTCAATGTTGTTTTTTTTTCAGTGAGGGGCCCAAAACTGCATATAGTACCAAAGGTGGAGCCTTACCAGTGCTGACTACAGGAGGACGATCACTTCCCTAGTCCTGCTTACCACACCTCGTACAGGACAGGATGCTGTTGGCCTTTTTGGCACACTGCTCCCTCATATCCAACCAGCAGTCATTCAACACCAGCAGATCCTTTTCTGCCAGGCAGCTCTCTCGACACTCCTCCCCAGGCCTGTAGTGCTGCATTGGGTTCTTGTGATCCAAGTGCAGGAACTGGCACTTTGCCTTCTGGAACATCATTTAATTGGCCTTGGCCCATCAATCCAGCCTGTACATATCCCTTTGTGAAGCCTTTCTACCCTCAAGCAGGTCAACACTCCCACCTAATTTCGTCTTGTCTGCAAGCTTACTGAGGGTGTACTTGATCCCCTCATCCAGATTGCTGATAAAGATATTGAAGATAACTCACTCCAATACTGAGCCCTGGGAGATGCCACTTGTGACTGGACGCCAACTGGATTTAACTCCATACATCACCACTCTCTGGCCTCAGCCCTCTAGTCAGTTTTTAACCCAGTGGAGACTATTCTGATCTAAGCCCTGGGCAGGCAGTTTTTCCAGGAGAATGCTTTTGGGAAACCATATCAAAGGCTTTACTAAAGTCCAGGTAAAGAACATTCACAACATTTCCCTCTTCCACCAAGTGGGTCTCTTTGTTGTAGGAGAACAGGTTTGTTAAGCAGGCCTTTCATGAACCCGTGCTGGCTGAGCCAGATTGCCTGGGTTGTCCTTCATGTATTGCATAATAGCACTGAGGATGATCTGTTCCATGACCCTCCCAGGCACCAAGGTCAGATTGGCAAGCCTGTAGTTCCCAGGGTCATCCTTCCAGCCATTCTTGTAGATGGGCATCATATTTGCTAGAGGTTCCAGTCAACTGGGACCTCCTGAATTTGCCAGAACTGTTGGTAAATGATGGGAAGTACATCAGTGAGTATTTCCGCCAGTTCCCTCAGTACCCTAGGGTGGATCCTGTCCAGCCCGTAGACTTGTATATGTCTAGATGTTGGAGCAGGTCCCTCACCATCTCACTGTGGTCCCCACCCCTGTCTACTAAATCAGGGGTCTAGGTACTCAGGGAACAATTGATTCTACTACTGAAGACTGAGGCAAAGAAGACATTAAGTACCTTAGCCTTCTCATCCTTGGGCACCATGTTACTGTCCTTATCTAATAAAGTATGGAGATTTTCCTTAGTGTTCCTTTTATTACTAATGTATTTATAGAAACTATTATTGTTCTTAATATCCAAAGACAGGCTAAGTTCTAGTAGGGCTTGGGCCCTTCCGGTTTTCTCCCTGCATAGACTTACAACATTTTTCCTTCCTAGCAACATCCAACTAAATAATAATAATTGCATCAAAGCACCTCCTTTGAAAATAAAAATATCTAAGATATATTATGATTTTAAGTGGAAAAAAGGGAAAGGAAATTGTACATTGTTTTATGTTTGTTGTGAAATATTGTTGTCCTTCAATGTTACATAATATAAAAAAATAGACATTTATCATGATCTATTCTGTTGAAACTGAAGTTCAGATTGATTTACAGCAAAAGGAAAACCCAACATGGTAAAAGTATTGACACNTCCTCCTTTGAAAATAAAAATATCTAAGATATATTATGATTTTAAGTGGAAAAAAGGGAAAGGAAATTGTACATTGTTTTATGTTTGTTGTGAAATATTGTTGTCCTTNGAATTGTTTTCTGGCCTTGTTTACATCCCACACAAGGTTCCAGCTTTATCTTTTACTGACTTATCAATATACTAGGAGACCAGCGCTAGGAGAACAGTCTCAACAGTTTCAACGGCTTACAATTGTTTTACTGTAAAAATTTCCTCTGCATCAAGTATAACATGGAATTCAAAAACTGAATTGTGAAACTAGATGAAACAAAATAAAAAGAATATGTATAAAAAGATGAAACAAAATACCAAATAAATAATGGTGTTTGGGAGATATAAATTAGATTCTTTCTAAGTTTTCAGTGTTTGCTATGTACAAATACTGTGTTCTGGGAATTATGACAAGAGAAGGATGGAGGAAGAAAATGTTCCAGGTGGACACATGTTAGATTTCTATTCCGAATTGAGCAGCTGTGATGATCCATCATACCAATTTTTGCAAACTATCTCTTGTATAATGACATAAACAAGATAGGTTTCTAAAAAAATATTATACCATTTGGTGAACAACAGTAAATTTGCGTATGTTTTGAATTAGGCAAATATGTTCTCCATTTTAAAAGTTTCTCAAAGTAAATGGAGATTGTGTATTGGAGCTACTTTTCTGTCTTTCTATCCTTCCTTCTCTATATGTTGAAAATGTTGAAATGTGCTGGCTTTTTTTTTTTTTTTTTTTTTTCCATTTAGGACTATATTTTGTATTACATGTAGAGACGGATGGATTTCCCCAGTTTATCATTATTAAAGATCATTCTAATTTAAAATTAAATTTAGGAGTTAGAATGAGATTAAATAGAAAGCTCAGGTAGAACAGTAAGGACAACTTCATCTAAATACTGGTATGATTTTAAATTCTTGTCAAGAACTTACTGTTCTGTTCTACAAGACCAGTCACAAATGTCTGGGATACTTTAAGAAAATAGTGTAATAATTCAATAGGAAGAGGCCTGATGAACCAAAGAAAGAAATAATTTAAAAGGCAGTAACAAAAGATGGGAGAAAAAGAAAATATTTTATCATTGTGATATGCTGCCAAAAATTTTTATGTGTTCTAAGTTATATGGGGTAATTGATCTCTATCCCAGTACCAAATTTATAACCAAGTTTTTCTAGGTAGTTTGCTGAAGCTGGGTCATCTAGTTCTGACGGGGTCAGCACAGCAGTATTTGGGTCAAAAGAACTATATTTTAAGCTAGCAAATAGCTATTTCCTAAGGTGTTTCAGAATATTTGAAATACAAATGTCATACCTAGTTCTATTCTGTATGCTAAGCCACAGGGAAGGTGTTCAGAAACACTGCTCTTTTTACTGGAAATTATGTGATTTCTTTCTTCACACATCTAATTGGCACCATCAAGGAAGAAAATATGTACCATGTCACAGAAAAAAAATTTAGAAACTACTGTATCATCTGACTGCTAGAACATGATACTCAGGGACAAATTTGATACAGTACCATCTCCCATAGCATTGTGCCCAAACCGCCCAGCAGGTTAGGCTAGTAGTAATTATGACCTCCCTATTTTCCATGACTAAGAAATAGTTAACTATGTCTCATGGAAACATGAATTACTGCTCTCACCAACCAGACTTTTACTCGTCTTGCTTGTTCATTGAGAGTTTCTGTGTTGAGCACAGGACCACAAGGGAATTTAGATATCCTGGCATCTAACCACCTGAGCATTTGTTAAAGCATATGTGCTCTGTGATCATGCAACAGCATTGCATAGCCTTAGTAGCCAGCGCTTGAATGCAATAAACCCAGGGGATTTTCAAAACAACTTGAATTCAAGCCTCCTGCTTTTCTTATTGAGCATACTGGTACTTCAGATTACTTGAAGAAAAAGCCTGTAACAACTTGTCTGCTGGCATCAGGAACATGTCTCTATAAAGCACAGACTGATACACAGCAGCAGACTTGGGCTGACAATGCATGTGCTCAAGGTGTCTGTACTACAAGAAGATATGATCTTTGATGTGTGCACTGGGAGCTGACAAGAGCTCGGCTTCATCTCCTGCTGTGGTCCCAAACTCAGCCAAAGCCTGTGCCTCAACTCTGTACAGCCTATAATTTGTAGATGTCAGGTGATCTGAATTTAAATTCAGATTAAAATATAGTTTAGACACAGACTCTGACTTTGAAGCTGTTTATCCATCAGTAAAATGTACAGCTCTGGGATTAACAGTCTCCTAAAATGCCTAAAAAATTCCCTAAAGGGTGATTTACCTTTTTTTCTTTTCTTTTTTGTTCTTCTTTTTTTTTTTTTTTTTTCTTNNTTTTTTTTTTTTTTTCAAGAAACCGACGTATGATTTTCAAGTTTATCATGTCTTTTTACTTCAGAGAAAAGGCTCAGTAGCCATGACCTAAGAGGAAGGGTTATATAAGCATGTCATAATCCACAGATGGGTTCTGTTTGGAAAATAGCAAAGCATCCCTTCTTCCCCTTTACTGCTTCCCAAAATCTGTATTTGACTTGCGCTTCTCCTTGTTTTACCAGTCTGTGCTTTGAAGGGCCAATGCAAAGTTTGGAAAACAGGGCTTGATTCCTTTCCCTGACTGAAAAGAGTTTAATTTCACATCTCCCAAAGTAACTATAAATTGGCCTGGGTCAGGGATGTTCTTGGTTCTTCCTGCTGGAGCTGTTTCAGTTTTCATGAATTGCTTGAACTTTCAATGAACCAGTGACTTTGAAAGAGCAAGAGTACAAGTGGTGAAGGATAAAGAACGAAGACAATGCTTGAAGACAAGACTTTGTGCTCGGGACCTTACTTGAGAAATGGATATCAGTCCAATAAATGACGGCAAGTATTTCATTTCTTCTGAAAAGGCTTTTTACCATGATTCTGAGAAGTTAGAAGGTTGGTAGATATATCCTAATTGATAGAGATGTCCAAGGGGGAACAGGAAAGGCAACAGAGTAAATTACATAACCTGAGAAAATTGGAGTTTCATTGGACTAAGCTGTAGATGCCAGTTTAGTATTTAAACTGCAGATGATAAGAAAAAAAGAAGAAAAAAAAAAGTTAGTTTGTTAATATGACAGATGAACTATACTCTGAAATGTTTTATTATTAAATAGATTTCACATGTAAATATAGAATTGGATGACTTTAGTTACTTTCCTAAAACTAAGACATTAGCAAAGCAGCAACATCAAATGCAGTTGTTACTGCTGTGAAATGGGTTCTTAAATAATTGTTTTGTTGAATATGCCACTTAGTATAAGTTGTTTTACTTATGCAAGTCAACTATCTGTAGACTCAGAACTTAAGTACCTAGGCTTGTGAGAGGTACTCATAGCTTACTCCTGTGTTGTGTTCTTCTTCAGACCAATTGAAACTGCTAAAAGATCATCTGAAGGTTGAACTTCATGCCTTTTCTTATGCAAATAATGTAATTATAAATTCTGTGTGCAGTTCTGAGGCTGAGCTGTGGAAAACCTTCTAAAACCAAGTGAAAGGGTTACTACCAACCCAAGAGTTTTATATGAACGAACATTCCTATGAAAAAAGACTGCAGGATCTGAACCCTGAGTGCTGTATAGTGAGGACTTCATCTTCTTTTATATTTTATGGAGTGTTGTTCACATATATTGTTCAGTGGGGAAAAAGTATTCTTCTGTAATAGCATGACACTCTTTTGAACTGTCTATGTGTTTTGGACATTTTAAGCCTTCTGCAACTTATCTACTGTTCTGTTTCCTAAATTATTCCCAGCTAGGGACAAATTACCACGTTAAATCAGAAACTACATTTATTTATTTTTAATTCTTGCTGGTAGTTGTGTAAAGTGACCATGAACACTACCTTAATTGTGCAAGGGAGTGATTTGTTTGACTGTAATATTAAATGGTCCTTTCCCTGAAAGTTCGTTATGCTCCAAGTCTAGCATCCCAACTGGAAATTCAGTATTTTTTATAAAATTTCTTTTTCTTTTTGTATTTTATTTTTTTTTAGGCTCTCAACTGTTACAGTTGTACTTTGCATGGTTTTTAGAGGTCATGTAAAATGACTACATACAGCAACATTTTATGCAGTGGCTACATAATTACAAGTTTACTTCATTCTTTGAATTACTGCTGCTTACTCCTGTTCTGTGGTCCAACAAATCCCAGTTCTTCATTCTACTATAGAAGAATGCCTCAGTATAATCCTAAACACCTCCACAAATAAAATCATCAATGTCTTCTTTTTTTTTTTTTTTTTTTTT